>JBBPDB010000140.1:17273440-17295545 GCA_037974465.1 Brachypetersius altus
CACGCTGGTGTTGGGCCTCGTGGTGAGTCTGCACACTGTTGTTTTTTTTTATCAGACTGCGCATTTAATGGCATACTATTTGTCACTGACAATAGAAGATGACTGTTCTAGGACACTGCATCATTAGACAGAATAGGTTGGATCATTAGACATGACTGTGTCCAAGATCGTAGCATATTCGAGCAAATTCTGTAACATGCAGCTTCCATTTAAAAAAATGTCTTACTGACACAGGCACATAGAAGCAGAGACAGAAGACAAAATGGATTTGTGCTGTTATTCCCTCACTTTTTAAGGGTTCTGTCTCATCCTCCTCAAAAGCAGTGGGAATAAAAATAGTAGGTCATCCAAAACAATTGGATATAGACGTCTGCAGCTGGGTCCAGCGGCATACTGTACCTGGCCTCAGATCCAGCCGAAAGAATACGCAACTACGGCTTTGGGTATATTTCCCGAATAATGTCAAGTTTATGAAAGAAGTGGTGGTGAAATACATGCGCCCGTACTGGAGGAGGGCTGCTTTAATTAGCCTCTCTGAAGGAAGGCTCTTTTTTTGGCGTGTGTTTGTTTATTTTTCACAGTGTCTACACGCAGAGGCTTCCTTGTGTCCCTTTGGCTTCCATAGCTCTCTTTAATACGCTCCCCTCTCTGCCTTATTGAAAAGAGTGACACACTTAATTAGCGCCGGCGATGCTGGAGAAAAGCTCAGGAGGCTTTCTGGCTGTCAAAACAGGCCGCTGCAATCTGGGCGAACAGATGTAAGCCTAATGTAACAAAATTCAGGTCTGGGAAATAAGGAAAAAAGCTGTGTATTTTTCTCCAATGCTCTCTCTCTCTCTCTCTCTCTCTCTCCCCATTTTTTTTCACGCTCCTTCTTGGAAATAACATCTTGAAAATTGAAAATAGTGTCACCATCCTGTCAGTCTGTTAAAATGAGATAGAGCAGCGAGAGTGGGAGATAGAAATTAGTCATTTCTCCCCCTTTTTTTCCATTGCGATAGGAGTTGCACGGCAGGCACAGAGCAGCTAGAAGGGGCGATATATGCCAGCTCGGCAGAGATTAGAGCCTCGCAGGAAGCAATATCCTTATTAAACAGATCAAACCATCCCTCCTCCACCCCTATGTAAAGAGGCCGTCAGCCTGTTCCATACATGTTGTGATATGTGTGTTATCTTGTATCTTTAACACTGACATGTCGCTACCAAATGTACAGTTATATGCAAATGTTCAAACACACCCAGTCAAATAACATATTTTGTTGATTATCGAAAGTTAATTCGCATCCTCTTTTAGTGCAGAATTTATATGGATAAAATAATGGATAAAATTGATCTTTACTTTTATCTTTTTACTTTTTTCCAATATGATAAAAACAGTAAATAAACAAAATGTGTCATGGGTGCCTAAACTTTTGCACGTATGTTCACACTTATGGTGCAGTCAATATTTGCACACGTTAGGAGCAGCTAAGGCAAACATCCACATCCGTGGCCTTCCATATGCCTCCCATTCGACCTGCAAATCATTCGATCTGCAGCAGGATATAGTTTTGCCTCCAATAAGTAATATTATCACATAATGTTTTCCACATGTACTCATGCGTTTGCTTCTTCTCTCCTCCCTCTCTCTTTCTCTCCCTCTCTGTAGAACTCCACTTTAACCATAGAGGAATTCCACTCCAAGCTGCAAGAAGCAACGAACTTCCCGCTCCGACCTTTTGTCATCCCATTTCTGAAGGTATTGCACAAGCCAGCGATCTGGAAAGCATTTAAACAGCTCTGAAGCTGAGACACAGATGTGCATTTTTCTCTTAGTTCGCTTTTTCTGAGTTCAGGGAAGAAAAGGAGCAGGCATAAATGGATACGTGGTTTCCCCCCCTGAGTTGAAAGACCTTGAATTTCCTGTTCACTGGGACCTCATTTTTGTTTCTCTCTTTTTTGGGGATAATATTTTATGTGGAAATAAGGGATGTGAACCCACACAAGCCCCCAGTGTAAATGTGCAAGAGCAGTCTGGCTCCCAGCACAATGTGCTCTTTTATGCCTGATGGGGTCCATTGTCTGATAATCGATTTCTTCACATGGTAGATGTTGGAGGGCAGCGCACGTTTGAAACCATTAGCAGAGCAACATGAGCTGCTGCGCTGCTCTGGAGGAACACCAGCCTGTGCCCTGGTCCCACTCCATTTGTCACTGGGCTACTTATTTCATTACAGCTCAGAGTGGCCTGTGTCTGTTTACATTAGGCCACTTAAAGTGAAACGCTTAGGGAAATAAATGGATCTCGGGTGTGAATGGGTAGAATTGTAACCAGGCCTGATTTTGCGACGTGTTAAGTACATCACATTAAAATGCTACAATATAATATAAATACACATACAAATAGATAATAGGTATAGCAATAAAACTGTTGTATAAAATTATCGTATCATGGCCAGCTTGTTTGCTGCACGCTCATTGTGGACATGGAGGCTCCTGGCTAGCACAATAAATCGTTGTATCTATCGATACATCGATTTTATTTATTGTATATCTGCTACTAAGAAATCAGTCTAATTGGATCATACAGAGCTCCACTCAGTGTCATTTGAAAGACTCAACTATAGTACTCCAATATGATGAATGTATAAATTGGGAATATTAACTGGGGATGGTTGCAGGGATATGTTCAACGCTGGCTTTTCGCTTTTTTATAATAAAAAAAAGCTCATTTTTAGCAAAAAGCTATATTTAGCTCATTTATAAATAACGTTTAAAACCTGTCTTTGTTTCCTACGCTCTTATTAACAGTAATGCCTGTAGATCCATCTCCCACCCTGCATCAATATGTGGTATCATACATGGTATCATGCGTGGTATCATCACAGCATGTTCTGCCCACATTAGCCCGCCATGTCCACCTGCACCCACTGTGCTATCTGCACCATTAGCATAGAGTACGTCACCACATCACCCGCAACATGGAGCAACAGGCTCCAGCCCCATCATACCTCCACGTACGCAGCCACAAAAATAAATGTTTGAGTATCAGAAACTAGGAGTAAATATTTTGCATATTTTCGGGGTAAACCAAACCTATAGAAGTCACCTACGGAACACACAGAGAGCTTTGCATTGAGTAATGTTGACAGACAGCGGTTCTTAGAAAAGCTTGTAGAAGCTTTTTAGTGTTTATGTAGAGTTCATTATCTATATGCATATGAACATTTTTCCACTGTGGCACACATGCAGCTTATCTGTTGCCTAACTGCCCTCTTAAGCCCTGAACACTCAGCGACTCAATACCCACGAGTCCGCAACCTCAAGTCTGCTTACCTACTGTGAACCTGCCTTGTGCATCATACATCTAAACAACAATGTATTTTACTGTTGTATAAAAATGTATCGAATGAAGTTACCATCATGTTGTGTACAACCCAGTCATGAAATTTGTAAATTATTACACCCCTTAAACAGATAGAGAGTGTTTGATTGTATGAAAATGCTGATAAGCCAGTCACATGCAGTGTTTGAATACAGCTAAATCCTCCGCTCTTAACCTGGACTCATTCATCCTCATCTGCTTAGAAATGACAGCTGTTATGCAGCTCACCAGCACACCTCCTTCTTTGTGTAACCTTCATTCCCTCCCCCCCTTCACCATCCCTCCTTACCGCTCTGTCACGCACACACACATATCTGCACATGCTCCCAGTCTGTTTTACTCACACACACACACACACACTCTTGCTTTAACAGTAAAATAAGCAGTTGTTGGGAATGGCTCGTGTCCAGGTTGTTTACTACACAAGAGTATGATGGAATGGGGTCCCCTCATTCGATGAGAGTAGAACGTGGCCCCTTTCACGCCGAGTGGCATTCTGCAGTATTTCGTCTTGTCCACTGGCAGCCCTGGGCGGCTGTGCACTGCAGAAATTGGTCCCATTAGGGGTTGTGCTGGTCGCTGACGGATGCAGGGAAGCATACAGGGACACTTCCCTCCCGCTCTGTCTCTCCACGCCACGCCATATGGTTACTGTATCATCCAGTCAGGAGGGGTTCTATCAAAGATGCAACTTGTGTTCTCACTCTCATTCTGTATAGCTCTCTCTCGCTCTCTCTTGCTCTCTTTGTCTCTTTCTTACTCTCTCTCCCTCTCCCTCTCCCTCTCTCTCCCTCTCCTTCTCTCTCATCTAATTTTAGTGCTTTTTCTCAAAGGAGCCTTTAATGACAAATACCATATGGCTGTGGGAACAGGGGCTTTTATAAGTGCACAGAAGCGCAGCTGCAACAATGTGCATTAGAGGCGTTTTTTCATTAGGCTAATGTCATCTAACGACCCTCCCTTCAGTGTTGGGTTTGCGGGGAAGTGCTTACTGGAAGGGCAATGCGCACCATGCTAATGATGTAATCTGGAGTCAATACCAGCTGACTGCCTTTGTGTTGATAGTTTTTTTGTGTATATGATTTCTCTAAATGACTGTTTTCTTAGATGTTAGATTTTGCTGCATTATGAAGATTTTTCTCTGTGCAACGCCAAGGCATTGTGCCAGCCTGTTCTGACACACACACAAGCACACACACACACACACACACACACAGCAGGGCAAGGGTAGTGTTCCACCACATGCTAGCAGTGGGAGGAAGTGAGGATTAAACTGATATGCGGCTCATTGCTTTGTGGCTTCCCTTTGATACAGTAGTTAGAACAACTAGCAGTGTGCTAATGGATGCACAGAGCTTTTAAGCATCATTTATAAAACAATATATGTCTCTCAGCAGTACTTCCATGTAGATTATGGCTAGAAGTGAAAGGTGGTTTTGCACTGTTGGGCTGTGTGTTGGCAGCAGTGCTAATGATACACACATCACAACATGATAGCATATTTTCAAAATGGTGAGATCTTGCACACCATCTACCTGCACAAGCAGTCAATATTGACTAGCCACTGGCTGCTGTTGACAGTGAGCAAACCATAGCAACCCAGCTGTATCCTAGCGGTTATCATCTGGGGAGGAGAACGGGGTCAGTGTTGATATTGAGGGGGCAGTCACAAATAAGTCGGTGTACGGGAAACCCTTCACAACAGCATCCATTAAGCATTTACCAGCTCTGCAACATAAAGCAGTGCTTCAATCACATAACCAAACAGTATATTTCTTTCCATATAATAAGAAATAACAAAAACCTATCAGATAACAGAACTCTGGGTGGTATAAACATTGCACTCTCAGGCTTGAATGTCTCTTTGTATTTTTATGTGTATCACCATGAGCTTGTGCCCAAATATTTCCTATAACAATATTTTGAACACAGCCCTAGAGCAGTGTGTGTTAGTAAATTGTTTGATTAGGCTAGTGGATGGAAATTCTGTGCTCATAATTGCAAAATACATAATTCACTACATGAGCTGCCTCTGAGGATGACCTGTCACTAATTGTGATGACCTCCAGTTAATGAAAGTCTGAGGTCATCGGAGTCAAAGCAATCTCTCTCCCCTCTGGTAATTACCAGTGTGAGCCGTTAACGCACCATTACCTCAGCCAGCCACTGACCAGAGGCAGCCTCTTCCCGGATCGTGTCACCAGCACCACTGAAGTTTATTTTCCATAATATACTCTAGATAGTGTCCTCTCAGTTTGAGGCAACGCACCAACCCACCAAAAGTGGGCTCTGGAATGGAATTGTGGAATTACGAGTACATTGGCAGCATATTTTTCAAAGGGTTGTCCTAGTAGGCATGACTTCTTTGAAATGGCTCACTCTGGTTGACATTCGGAGCGAGGAGAGAAGGAGAGGAAAAATGAAAAGGAAAAGAGAGAGTACTCTTGCACAGTTGCCTCATATGCTATTTGGCTGCTGTAATGCCCACACTGTTTTCTGGATGGGGAGTTATGAAAACCTTTCATCTGCCGTAAAAATGCTCCTCTTTTCACGCCGCTTTGAAGTGGCAAAGCCTCCGAGTGCTTTTTGGAGAAAGCCAGCTCACCTCCTAGTAATCAGCACCGAGAGAGAAACAGGGAGGAAATGAGAGAGAAAGAGAGATAATGCTGGCCACTCTAAAACCACCTGCTTTGAAGATGGCACTTTCCATGTTGACTGTGATTTTTACATGCCCCGGTGCCAGGCAGTGGGAAGACTGAAAGCACTAATGCATGGTTAGGGTCACAGGCGAGACAACGCTAAGCAAGAAAGCGCCAAAGTAAGGCCTGTGGCTCCGCACATTTTACCTCCAAAGAGCTTCCCTACAATCACTGTAATGGGTAAACAATGCTTGTAAAAACACTGGAATGTGGCCAAGTGCATTGTGACATGCTGTCTTTGTCTGTCTGGTGCTGTGCCAGAGCTAACCGCTATCTCCCCCTACAGGCCAACCTGCCGCTACTGCAGAGGGAGCTTCTGCACTGTGCTCGACTGGCCAAGCAGAACCCGGCGCAGTATCTGGCCCAGCATGAACAGCTGCTGCTGGACACCAGCATCACCTCCCCCGTTGACTCCTCTGAGCTGCTGCTTGACGTCAATGAGAACGGCAAGAGGAGAACGCCAGACAGGTCAGTCAGCACTACTGGAGCTGAAATGACAGAGACAGAGAGAAGGAGAGAGATAGAGAAAGATAAAAACAAAAAGAGACACTGAGAGAGAAATTTATAATAAATTATAAGAAAATCTTGTCTAGAAAGCTCATGTTTAGTTTCAGGGGCATTTTACACATCTTTGGCATTTTGTTAATCTCCTTTATTATTTATAATGGTCATGGACCATGTGCACTAAGACATACAACATATTGTAGCAGAACAACAGAGAGAGGCTGTGTCAGTTATTGGGAGGAGTTTTGGTTGCTGAAGGTGGTTTCAAGATGCAAGATTGTTTGTCACATACACAGTTATACAGCATGTAGTGAAATGTGCCCCTGAAACGTCTTTGAGACTGTCCAATATAGTTACATTAAATGTTAGTATAATCAAGATCCGTAGTGTGCAAGTATGTTTGAATAGAGTATGTGGTGTGAAGTGCAGTGTGCTAGTTTGATTGATGTATAGAGACTTAAATAAAAGATTGAATAAAGTGAGGAAGAGAGGTAGAGAGGTAAATGCAGGTTTGAAGTGACAGATGCCTTTACAGCATCATATAACATCTGGCTAAAAGGCATCTCACATCGCCTCCTAAAGTGATGTGAGCGATCCGATTTAAACTTGCTTTAAATGTTTTGAGAGCACTTTTACACCTGCATTTTTATAAATCCAACCCAGATGTAATCCTGAAAGAATCATAAGACAGGATCTAGAATGCCGCAACTCTAATTGCTGGATCAGAAGGGGATGTCTGAAGATGAGCTAGGCTAGTCTTTGCTGGGGTGTACTGTGAACCACTCTGGATACTGCAGCGTCATGCGCCATTGACTTTCTCTGCAGCTCACTTTAATGAGGCAGAACCTTGCTTTTCAAGGAGGAGAATCTGAGATAGACACATCTGGAGAATATAGAAAACCCATGTGTGTGTGTGTGTGTGCATGCTCACATGGGTGCATGAAGGTGCGACCCAGGGCCTATAGTGACTTTGGCCATTACTCAGTCTACTGAAGGTGCAGTGAGTTGTGCAGTTCAGTTAGGGGTAGCACTATAAAACTGAAGCAGCCTGTTATCTGCGTGTCTGATTTAAAACGAGAAGGAAAAATAGAATATAAAATAACATCCTCTAGGGTTGTAACGGTTCAGCGTTTGTTTCCTAGCCACGGTTCGCTTTAAACTGCTGATTCTTTCCTTTTTCACCAAACTGTTGCCAATGTGAGGTGAAAATCCAGCCATATGCAATGCTTTAAAAAAATGGCATTGAGCAGCAGACTCCTTTAGCACATCAGCTAATTATGCACTTCTATGTGCTTCATAAATCGGTCATGTCTAGAGAACTATTTTTTAATTTCCCATGTGTTAGTTATGTCCAGCTATCTGGTGTAACTGCGATGAATTGTGCCTTACCTAGCTGTGAAACGCACCCCCTAGTGATTTTCCAGTTTTGTAGCCCAGAAAATAAAAAAAATAAAATGCACTTTTTATTTAAAAATTGGATCTGGTATTAATACATATCACCCCCAAGTCCCCATGGCTACGGGCACCAAGCATGCGGTCCTCCTCTATTTTTTTCTGAAATGCCTGCATATTTGCGGGAACTCAAATGCCTGCCGAGGTGAGCCTGGGGGAATGGCTGATAACACATACAGATGAGGCCGAGTTCCCATCCGGCTGGCTAAGCGCTTCTGTTTCTGCTTAGCTCTGCACGCCTCGCTTCGCCTCGCTGCACCATGAGCTGAGAGGAGAGCAAACGTAATATTGGAATTTGAATGGGATCTACACCGTTCTTAATCACGCAGTACAACATAGGGTCACCGCAGGCTGATTAATATCAAAGGGGCTGGAAAGCATACCTATAGAGGAGAATGCATGCACAGTGCTTTTCTCTTCATTTAGAAGAGAAATATGTGAGGGCACAAATTTGAATAAAAATATCCCATTGTGCTGCGTGGTCTCTATACACGTGAATAGTAAAGGGGGGGAGAAAGCACTGGAATTTAAATGAGTTCAGCTTGGATCCACTGAATCTCTTGTGTAACAAGATGCAACGGAAGTGTTTGGGATGCAGGGAAAGATTTCTTTGTGAGCTGTCTGAAATTAATAAATTATAATCCTGCTTTTAAGAGTCTCTGCGATACCTGGGATGACTGTTAAAACTTTTAAATTCAGTTTAATGCCTTACCCTTAAAGAAAATCGCCTCTTTTAATTTAAATTCCCAACTGAGAAATGCCCCTCGGAAGGTGAAGGGCTTGATGGAAAGGTCTACTGGAGTTCGGTTCTCAAAAAACAAAAACAGCGTGTGACTGAATACGCGACTCCTGATCCCCGTAAAACTGGGCGATTACTGCATTTACAGTTTGTGAGAGTGAGTGAGAGAGAGGGAGAGAGAGAGAGAGTTAGATAGGGAAATTACAAGAGTTGCAGCCAGTGTTTTTTTCACTACGCATTCATAGTAAGAAATACAATACATGAGGAAAGATATAGAGGAGAAAAGAGCCCCTCCCAAACTGTCCTTCAGTGGGGGCAGTATGGGAGAAAGGGAGAAAAAAAGGGGGGAAAAAAGGGTCCATTTACTGCATGTAATGTGCCACACTATAGTGCATATGCACATCCTGGTATCTGCATTGTCTGTTGCCAGTATTGGGTCTGTATTTAAGTGCCAATATTGGTATTTAAATATATTTTTAAATGGCATTCTGTGGTGGCTAATGAAGAACAAAAGGCAAAAGTCTCATTGAGCTCTGGTGTTTTTAGCCTGTATAAAAAAGCAGAGCTGAAGGAAGTGTGTGAGACTGGAGGAAGGGTAGTGATATTTCATAGGTGTGGGCTGGAGGAGGGGCTCTATGGAGCATATGGAGTGCGGCGGATGAGCATTAGGAGTCCATAAAAAGTGGCTCATTAGGACGTTCAGTCTGTTTGAGCGGTAACACAGGGAACTCCACCTCATGGGGAGCGGAGCTTCAGAACACAGAAACTTCCTCCTCACACACACCCCTACACACACACACACACACAAACCTGTGCATATCAGGACAAGTGCACACTTCAGTCACAGTCATGCACTGACACATGAAAGGAGTGAACGATACTGTTGTGCCAAAGCTCCAGGGGTTTCCACCCAGGAGAGTTGTGCAGGGTCGAGTGTGTCAAGTGTGCTTCGACTCATATGAGTGAACGTCCTTTAAGGTCTTCAGCCCACACACCATCAAAACATCCTTTACTGTGAGAATACAGCTCTCTCTGTCTCTTGTTGAAAAGTGTCATGATGTTCAGTTGTGGAAGTGACACAAAGCCACTTTGACCCTAGAGCCGTTTCAACAGTTTTTCAATGCACTCTCAACATAGTACTCAAAATGCTGTCTTTCTCCCTCTCACTCTCTCTCTCTTTATTTCTCTCTGTCTCTCTTTTACCCTCCTCCATTTCTCCCCAGAACCAAAGAGAATGGCTTTGAGAGGGAGCCGCCGCACCCAGAACACCCGAACAAGCGGCCTTGCACCATCAGCCCCGGGCAGCGTTTCAGCCCCTCCAATGGCCTCTCCTACCAGCCCAATGGCCTCCCCCACCCCACGCCGCCTCCGCCGCAGCACTACCGCCTGGACGACATGGCCATCGCCCACCACTACAGAGACACTTTCCGCCATCCCAATCACCGCGAGCTCCGCGAACGCCCCAGGCCCATCGGTATTCTCTTCAAGAAGCTATCTCCACTTTCACCACAGTTTGATTTAAATATAGGTTTACATAGCAAATATATATAGTAAATAGAATTCAAAAATGACTGAATACACACATGTGACTGGAGGACCTATTTACCCAGTAATTAAAAGACATTAAAAACAACAAAGGAGTCATTTTTTTAACATTTTAAAATAGCGAAATGCATTTTTTTTTTTTTTGGAAAAATGAGGACATACTCTATTGACTTATTGTAATTGTATCATATAATAATTTCCAGATTACTATCTTTGATTTTGAAATGTTTGGACATCACTAAATGTAAAGATCTGAGAAATATATATATATATATATACACACACACACACACACACACACACACACACACACATTACACACATTATCCTAGCTTGACAAATTCCATCTAAATAGGGCTAGAAATGTGCTAAAAATATGAAAGCATGTTCTCTATGATGTATGAATGAGATATATCTAAGCCTGGCAGGCCTAATTCCACCAAGAGAGAGACTGTGCCCACAGGGCAGTGCTGTGGAGTAGAGTGAGAAATGAGAGTATATGTGGGAAGGAGAGTGCGGAGTGTGAGGGATGAAGAGTGTGCGAGTGTGTGTGAGCGATGGTGAGTGTCATAGAGGGCCTGAATGATAGCACTGAAACAGACGGGTTTCTGAAACGACTCCGCTGCTGAGGGCCAGTAGGAGAAATGGGAAATCATGGTACAACTAATAATGAGTCCAGTTCTTTCCTCACTTTGATCGCTGTCTCTCTCTCTCTCTCTCTCTCTCTCTCTCTGTCTCTTGCAGGGATGCATGGGGGCGCACGTCAGGAGGAGGTCATTGATCACAGACTTACAGACAGAGAATGGGCAGAGGAGTGGAAGCACCTTGACCATGTAAGAAAAGTAATAACATTTTTTATTACTATTCAAAGCACGTACATGTATGTATGTGTGTATGTGAGTAGGAAAGAAGTAGAGATTTAAAAAAGCACAAATCGAATTAGAAAAGGTGGTTTCTGAATGTGTTTTTGTGTGAATGTGTCCACATAGTCAATCGCTTTGTTCATTTTTAAAGTCAAAGTAAGCAGAGAAGTGAACATCTTGTATGGAGAACAAACTTCTCAGCAGGCCAAAGTAAAAAATACTGTTGGCCCCTTCATTATGAAATATTCACAAAAGTAGCTGTTGCTTTCAAAGGATAACATTTAAAACAGGACAGTGACAAACTCACCTTCTAACAGAACTAACAGCTCTATAATGGGAGCACTGAGAAAGCTTCATAAATTCAATGAAGCTATAGTCAACATTCACACTAGCAACTGCAACCTATCACTTAGCAACAGTGCTAACAGGTCCCAGCAGACGCTGGACGAGCTCTCAGATTTGCAGTGTAATTGTCTGGAATTGCCTCTGTTTTTTCGTTTCTGCTGTTTGAACTGAGCTGGTGATCATAGCTGCACATGTGTACTCAGCGTGTGTGTGGTCCACAGCTGCTGAACTGCATCATGGACATGGTGGAGAAGACGCGGCGCTCTCTGACAGTGCTGAGGCGGTGTCAGGAAGCCGACCGTGAAGAACTCAACTACTGGATCCGCCGCTACAGCGACGCTGAGGACCTGAAGAAAAGCTCCAGTAGCAGCACCAGCCAGTCCAGGCAACAGAGCCCCGCTACCCAGGACAGCAACCCTACAGGTGACTGCAGTCTAATCACACACACTGCCCAAATAAAGGGAAACAACAAGTTAAAAGAGAGCTGGGTAAAGTGCTTCAGATTTAATTGGGTGAAATTAAAATGCACAAAGGATATGAAACATTCACATGTGCTGTACAGAGGTGATTTATTGAGGTGGGTTATAACGGAAGAGCCTGTTCCTCTTTCTGTGTGTCAGAGATCCACCGGGAGCTGCTCCACAGGCCGGTATCAGGCTACGTTCCTGAAGAGATCTGGAAGAAAGCAGGTGAATAAGCTCTCTTTGTCCCATTGTTATTACCCCACCAACCCCCACCTCACTTCTACTCATGCTCACGGGGAAATTCAGGAATAAGTCATTTGGGCCATTTTAAGGGCCATTGGTAATAAGGAGCTTTTTGAGTCAATTTATCTCACAGCTCAACACACAGCTCTGCTGAAATTTGTGAGATTGTCTCCCACTGTGCTGTAGAACACAGTATTCTCGAAATATTTCTTTTCAGTCTTGAGTACTGGAGACTGGAGTGGTGTGTGGAGCACTACAGTGGGCAGTCCATTGATAGACTTTATTATAGCAGAGCCCCTGTACACATTCCAGCGGTGACGTTAGATCGTAAAGCGAGTGATCAGAGAGCGTTAGTGCTCCCAGGCTTTAGAGCACTTAACTGCTTCTGCTATTAGAGCAGGAGGAGCTGGCTGGCTCTCCTCTCTCAGCGGCACCATTTGATCTGAGCGTCAGTTAAAAAGTAGATAGCATGATTAAAAGGCTTTGTTTATGGAGTAGGTGATCTGGGTGAGCTATGATAGATGACGGATACTGTAACAGGAGATTGTTTACACTGGCTCAGCTTATTTAAAGGCATCTGTTAAAGCAGTTGGCGTCTAAGCTCTGCGGTCTAATTGAAGGTCTCGTAAGAGCAATCTAGTGAATCTTGTTCCGATTTTTTAAGGAAGAACAGCCGTATAGATTGCGCTCTTGGTCTTCGTTTTTGTTGAAGCATTGCCTGCACGAATGAAGTACCACCCTGCACGAATCGCTGCAGATCGAAATTCCATCTGAATAGTAGAATATAATCACAGTAAAATGTATCAGGGAATGCGGTTCATTTTTCCGCGACCTCAGCCCATCAAACAGACTCCATGCGCCACACTGCCGCGGTTTAACGATTCAGTCCAGCCCGGATGAAAATTGGTCCCCATTTCGCAATCCCGCATTGCAATCACACTGCAATCACATCTGTGATTGAGGAGAAGGGTCTGTGGGACCACGACCATCTATTTCTCTAACACAGAAAGCGTCAACTTAACCGCAAACAACACTCAACTGCATGAGGACACTGTAATGGGACAATGGCCACGTTCATTCTGTTCCCTCATGTGTTCCTTCAGTGTTAGATATAGATTATAATTGAGGAATCAAAGTTTACTGTATTTCTATTCATGGCAAGAAAATGTGTGTTCCAGAATGTGGTGCAAGCGCTTGGTTTGAAAAGTGAGTAGAATCAGCCCTTTGTTTTAGACCAGCTCTTTACAGTAGGCAATGAATATTCATATCCTTTCCATGCAACGTCCTAACAGTTTTCATATCCTGTACAGCACGGGCCTTTGGGAGCACAATTGAAATGCATAATTTAAATATAAATTGCCTGATTTGCATATATAATTAGACAAGGTGCAGCTTTGAATGTTGAAAACAATGCAAAAAAAACATCTCCTGCTCCTGCTGCTCAGATGGATTTGTGTCAAAAGAATTTAGCATCAATGCAATAACAATGCAAACCGCACCAATAAAGTGTTAGTCTATGGACAAATCTTGTACGCTTTGTAGGTGAAATATCAGGTGATTATTCTTCCTGAAATAGGTTTCGTGAGAACTTATTGTCGAGGTTTTATTTATTTCATTTAATTAATTTCTGAAGAAAGAAAAAAACAATTGTCCTATTTTCCTTGTTTACTCGTCTTCATCAAACCGAGAAAGCCCCAGTCATGTTCAAACAAAACTGGATGTTTCTAATTAATCCCAAAATGCCCTTTGTCAAGCTTTCTCGTGGATCAAGCTTATACATCAATTAAACACCCAGCAATTAGTTTTCAAAAAAGGACTTTTGTGAGATGATGGATCAAAGTAAATAATTACAGTTATGTTTTTTTGGGGCGATTATGTTCCCCTTGAAAAAGTAACTTTTAAGACATGTAAATCTGGAAGTTTTTATCCATCTAATTATCCATTTTTATTTATTTTCTTAAATTCTCATTGGATTTGTACTATAGGTAGGTAGCACTGGTTTCAGGTTGATATCTGGGGCTGGCAGAATCAGAAGTGTAGCATGTGGGAAGGCCCTTTTAATGGTTCTTGGGCATCTCTTCCAGAAGAGGCTGTGAATGAGGTGAAGAGACAGGCCATGTCCGAGCTGCAGAAAGCCGTGGCTGAAGCCGAACGCAAAGCTCATGATATGATCAGCACCGAACGTGCCAAGATGGAGCGCACCGTGGCTGAAGCTAAGAGGCAGGCGGCAGAGGACGCGCTGTCCGTCATCAATCAGCAGGAGGACTCGAGTGAGGTAAAACTTTCACTGACTGGTTACGTTCAGATTCTGTTCAGCTCTGGGAAGAGGAGTTGACTGAACTGAACTGAAACCTGGTGCATTTACATGTGATTTTAAAGATAAAATGTGACAACACTGCCCCAATTTGTGTCTTCACGGTGTTAATTTCCCTTCTTGATGCAGTCAAAGTTGATTTCAGACTAGTTGACCAACAACTAAGCCTAAAAGTGGCTGACAGATTGTAATTAAAAGGTCAGTTTAAGGATTCAAGGGGATCAAATAATGGAAAACTGATTTTTCTGAAACATTCTTAGTTTTCTCTGTAATATGTAAAAACGGTTTCGAAATGTGCCATTCACTCGTTCATGAGGAAGCCGCAAAACATTTTGAATTCAGTGCTTTTGACAGAATAGCACTGACAAAAGCACTTTTCGCCCTTTTCATTCAAGATGTAGTTAGGAGTCTTTCGGCCCAGACTGCATTTTGAAGCAAGCATGATACAGAGCCTCCCATCAGTAAACACAGACGATCGTCACACGACGGAAAAAAATAACACCTACGTTAGTTGTGCCCAAAATTTGATACACCTTTTTAAACCTTGTATAAAAATGGCTTTTCTTGTAAGCATCAGCATGTTCTGTGCTCCAAGATAATATACTCTTTTGAGAATGTACTTAAGAATCTATTTAGTGGGTGATTGTCCTCATGGGAGTTGTTAGAAAAGTCATAAAAAGAACACTAGAGGGTGAAGTTGATGGTAGACTGAAAGCATGTCCTAGATGTTTCCTCATGCAGGCTGGTGTCGATTAGAAGGACACAGCATGACATTTGTCACCTGAGGCAGGGCCTGCCTTTCCTCTGCCTGAGTAAGCCAGTAGAAAGCTTAAGGTGGGACTGATTTGGACAGAGAGGGTACTGGGAGAATAGCGCGCTGTTGCTGAGCACAGTGGGGGGTTCGGCTCATTTAATCAGTTAGTGGGGGAAACGGCGCACACATCTGAGTTTAATTGCGTGAGCCGTGTTTATGCACACATCTCCCTGGAGGATCGCGTCGGTAGCTGTTTATAACTTTGGCTTCCTGTTTCTGCTCCACATTCAGAACTCTGTCATAATTGCTCTTATTTGGCCTGAAGACATACACAATGAGGCCCTGGTTGGAACCTGAGTAGCGCTGGGATCTGTGAGCGTGTTTGGAGTTAACCTGTAACAAATGTGTCCTCGCGTCCTGCCATGTGGAACAGGGTCAAATGACTCCATTGCAAACCACTTTTTCACCCACTTATTATGTCCAAACCCTCAAAGCAATTATATCCCAAGAAAAATAAACTGGAATTCTTTGAAATTCTAAACAACAAATGGGAGCCTCCATTTGTAAAGATGTAGCACGTCCATTGGAAATAGTCTTGTCATGTCCCACAGCATACAGAATTAAACTGAATGCTCGTTTAAGCATATTCTGAATATAAGGCTGTATGTGTAGTGAGCTAGGTTGTACGCACTGAAGGGCCACCACATTGGTATTATTCTCAGCACTGTGAAATGATACCTGTCTATGGGTGAAATATAACATTCCGAAAAACTGGAGAAATAACAAAAATGCTGATGTATACATTTCCTGCCAACATATCAAATTTATGGGCTGTGCTGTGTCAAGACATTTTGTGCCAAAGGATCCTTGTAAAAGTTTTATTTTATGACTAGCGAAACCTAATCTGTACTATCTGATCCATATTTTTTATAGGGATGTGTTTGCAGTCACACACTGAGTGTATATGCAGTAATATGTCTGTACTTATACTAAAGATGCCTTTATTGTCACTGTACACAAGATACAGTGAGATTGCGGGATACTATATACTATACATATACTGTGTATGGATGGTTTAGCCGAACTACATCAAAGTCCATCTCAGCTGACCAGTTTGAGAGTGTCTAACAAAAACCAGCTTTATTGTTACACTATATATACATATTAATGCTGGGTAACAATTAAAATGTTTAATCGCGATCCATTACATTGTTTTCTGTGATAAAGCATGATTAATCGCATAGTTATACGCAAAATTAAATTCAAAAGTGGAGTATACTGTACTGCTATATGAACAAAAGTGCAATAACATTTGGTTTGCAAACACTTTAAACAAATAAGGAGCTTTTTAACCCTTTAAACAAAGTTACACGGCTGCTGTTCAATATTTCTGTAAATCTCAACTTAAACATTAATGTAATCAAATCAAATATTAAACCAAAGCCCTTTGCCCCTGCAGGGCATTCATGTTTTATCTAGTTAGATTTAGAAACATATCCTCAGATGGGGTGGGCTGGGGGCAGATCCATTATAGCAACTGCCAAGGGGGAACAAGTTACTTCATATGAAAGTCTATGTATCTGAATGCAGTGTCATTAAAGTCCCTGTTTGAGGTAATAGTAATTGTCAGCATTACGTGATAATAACGCATTAACTTGGCCAGCCCTTGTATATTTATACGACTAGAATTGAGGATAGGGGTTAATGCTTACCAAAAGTGGTCCAAGTAAGGAGGGGGTTACCAATGCACATAAGGAGTGAAGGGTGGTCCATTTGTTCCAGTCTAGTCCTACTGTTGCACAAATGGATTAAAAAAAAAGTTGATGCTGGCTATGATAGAAAAGTGTCAGAATGCACAGTGTTTTAGGGCATCAGAACTTCACCACAACGAAATGGAAGAAGGTGGGGGGGCTCCCAGATCTGACAGAATAGATAGATCTAACCTTCTGCCTGTCCCCTCTCCAGAGTTGCTGGAACTGCGGACGCAAGGCGAGTGAAACCTGCAGTGGCTGCAACACGGCGCGCTACTGTGGCTCCTTCTGCCAGCACAAAGACTGGGAGAAGCACCACCACGTTTGCGGCCAGACCCTGCAGGCCCAGCAGCAAGGGGATACCCCCGCCACTGTCAGCTCCTCAGCCACCCCAAGCAGCGGCGCAGGCAGCCCTGCAGACACTCCATCTGCTGCCACACCCCGTTCAGCTACTCCCGGCACACCTTCCACCTTAGAGCCCACACCACGCTAGAGCCAGAGACAACCTCACACACCCT
The DNA here is from genome assembly GCA_037974465.1 of Brachypetersius altus. Lineage (NCBI taxonomy): Eukaryota > Metazoa > Chordata > Actinopteri > Characiformes > Alestidae > Brachypetersius > Brachypetersius altus. The sequence goes on from JBBPDB010000140.1 coordinate 17,290,996, forward strand.
CACAGCCCACTGGGACTGCCCTCTCAGCCTCGCTTGCTCAAAGATAGTAAAGCTAACATGCTAACAAAGAAAAGAGACTGGTTCCAGAACGATCACCCACCGGAGGTCCATATCGGGTCATATTGACTTGCCATAGAGAACGCAAAGATATTCTTTGTTTTAAAATTCTCAGTGTCCTTTATTGTTACTATAGCTACTATTGATCATTGTTGTTGATGTTATCTGTTGTCGTTGTTGCTCTCTTACATTCTTGTACATAATAAGAAGAAGAAACTGAGTAGACAGCTGAGACCTCTGGATGAGCACATTTGTCCTCCCCTTTGATTTTTCTTGTTTTGCTTGTTCTTTATTTCTTCAAAGCTCTTTCCCCTTCTCCAGTAGCTGGGATACGAAACTAGTTGACCTCATTGAAAGACACTTTACCAAACAACAAAACCAAGGGATTACTTCATAGCTGTTGTAAACAAAGACACAAAGCCGTGCTAAATAAAAAGACAGCGTTCCAAGAAAACAATGAAGGAGACAAACAAAAAAAATACATGCCATGGGAGGCATCAGGGCAAGACACTGTGGAGTGGAAGATGGATGGCATGTCTGGGTTACTTACTGAACTCTGCAGACCCTCAGCACAGTGTGGAGAAGTGCAGCAGATTGTAAAGGAACACAGATGTTCATCCCTCCTTTTTTCCTGAAACTTCTCCAAGACATTTGATCGTATCCAGGTCAGTGGTCCGAGAAATAAAAGCCTGTTTCACAGAGGAATGTAAGGACGCTGGTGGGCCAAACGGCCTGCATGATCGACAGAACATCACACAGCTTCACAACGAAGGATGTGCCCAGGGTCCCGATCCCAAACACGCTCAGTCGGCTCCTGAACAGGAAGCACAGGCATCAGCCCACCCGAGCAGGACTGTCAGATCCTCACTATGACAGCGGTTTGGGACAAAGAGGCTGAAAAATGACCCGCTCACACATCCCAGGCAAGTTCCTCCACTGCTGGAGCCAGTCCAGACCCCTCCTAGTCTTGCCCCACTCCAGTCCTACCATCAATCCTTGTTTCTTTTCCTTCCCCCCCCCCGCCCCTTAACTCTCATTGTGTTGAACATTTGTGTCCTGTACTGTCTCCAATGGTTATTTATTGTACATGTGTTGGACAATTGTGATGCATTATACTTAAAAACCACAGTCATACCTTTAGGCTCATCCCTCTAGCTGGTGCAAAATAACTATCTTGAGCTGCTTTCCTATTTGTGAGTGTTCGTGGTAGTTCCCTAGTAGTTCTTAAAGAAGAAGAAGAAGAAGAAGGAAAAAAAAAAACGCTTTTCCCATTGTCCTCAAGAAGAAGACAAAAGCTATCTCTCAGAGCTGCTGCTTCAGTCTAACGCCGATCTTTTCTGAGAACTAGCATGTTACACGGAATGCTAACGTAAATGTTTTGTACATGGGACGTACATAAATGTATTTGCACTGTCACGAAGTTCCTCTCAGCATGCTTCTTTTTGGAGTTTTTTCTCGATAGAGAGCCTTACTTCACAGATTTTTCTCTGTAGTGCTTCGTGATTTCTTTTTTTTATTTTTATTTACTGTACAAAAGAAAAGAAAAGGGAAAATAATATCACAACCTGCTTTTGTTTGTAACGTTTCTTTGTCCTAAATACAATAGCAGAAAGTCATAACTTTGCTTTGAATAGTTACAGTGCATGCACATTACTGAATGTTGTATATGTTGTTTTTTTATACAAAAAGCCGAAAGAAAATACACAAAAAAACATACACTAAGAAACTAACTTTCCAAATGCAGAGGTGTAAACAGACAGCTTTAACACTGCAGAGCACCAGGTTACACAGTATTACAAAAGAATTAACATGGAAGACAGCCAAAGACAGACATGAAGGACCAAAACCTGACTTTATCCAATATTTAAACAGAAAAAAAGAGATTCACTCAAATGCACCATGACTTATTCTTTGTTTTATCCAAGTGTTCATCAGGGGAAACCACCTTCAGCAATGGTTCCATTTGAAAACCTTTAATACCCAGAGCCAAGATCAGCCCTGCTCAGCTTGCATGGAGACCCAGCTGCTGAAGCCAGTGGAGTGATGGCTGAAGGTCTACATGATAGTGGTCTGACCCAATGAGCAATAATAGTGAAGGTGGCACAAACTCGCTCGTATAACCCCCCTTTCCCCCACGAGACATTCTCTTGTTAGACAGATATCAGTGCATGTTGATGGTTTTTTTTTGCTTCGTCAGCTTTAATTGGTTGGAGAACCGCCCCAGAAGGGTACATGGCAGAGGGGGATAAAGAAGAGTCCAACTAAATATTCATGAACAACATATTCATGAACAACATATCCAAACATATGACACGTATCAGCTCATGCGATACGGTAAAGCCATGTAATGTTGATTATGTTTAAAATGGAATGCCTGAACCTAAACTAAACAAACAAGACAAAATAAAACCTCCTCGATAGCTGAGGGAGGGGGGTCTTTATGAGCACTTATCCCTCAGCACTGGGAACGCTCTTCTCTGAAAACCATGGTGCTAAACGTCTTGGAGAAAGGCTGGATCTGAGCTGTCTCTGGGCTTTCTCTTCGTTCCCTCTCCTTTTGTCCCTCTCTCTTTCTCTCTATCTCTCTCTCTCTCTCTCTCTCTCTCTCTCTCTCTCTCTCGACTTACAAACGATCCAAAAACAAAAAAAAAAATATGGTGTGTGACACCCTTTCACATCACAGTAGCTGTGAGGCAGCCAAGCTGTCTTCAAAACCCTCGTGTTGGCTTTGAAACAGGTCTAGGATCAGTGTGGTCAGTGTATTCAGGGCAAGCTGGGTAAAACAAACGATAAGTACTGCGGGGAAAAATAAAAACAGTCCTAGAAATCTCTTTCTCCTCCTTCCCTCTCCAGTATGTCTGTTTTGCTACAACCTTTTTTCCTCTGTGGCAAAAAAAAGTCTCACTCTACCTCTGACTGCATGTTTAGAGCACCAGTCGCTGAGCAGAAACTGGTCTAGTCAAACCAAATGGGCACGCGAGAACAGGACTAAAATCCAAAGTTAAAAGCTCATACAGCTGCAAAACCATATCACTACTTGGTAACAATGCAGACCTCATAAATAGAAAACCTAATGAATAGAATATGCTGAAAAAGTAAAAAAAAAAAAAAAAAAAAAAAAAAAACTTTTTTACGTTCCTTATTGCTTGCCACACAAGAAAGACCAAGCTGAGTTTGATTTGTAAGAAATTAACGTGGGAAAAAAAAAAGTTTTGACTCCATTTGATATACGGTATAATTCACGAAGTGGTCGAGTGAGATATGTGATATATTCCTTTCCCTCCTTCCCTTCCTTCCCCCCTTATTTTTTCCCCTCTGTTTAAAGAAACGCTAGGCGGCTTGTCAGTGTCATTTAGGTTCACGTTCTAGAGTCATACTTAACATGAGGTGTGTTTGGGGGGAAAAAAGAAGGCTGGTGATTTTTTGCGCATGCCTGTTTTGCCAATATGTAAAGGGGAGAGATGTAAATGCATTTTGCAATTTGTAAAGCAATTTAAACATTTGGCTAATGGAAGGGCCTGAGGAAATGGGGCAAAACGATTGGCCGGCGAGATGGGTGGGTGTATACAGGGAGGGGTGGGAGTAGGGAGCAAAGAAATTTTTATTGTGAAAATAAAAAAACAGAAAAAAAATGAAAATAAATGAAAGTTGTTGTGCAATACTTAATTGAAACATGAACCACAGGTTAATGGTAGACTGACACTGGGGGTGTGCTCTTTCATCACACTTTGTCAGTATATTCTTGAGCTTTCGAGTCTACTATGTCAGAACTGTGGTTTCTTGTTTATTCTGTTTCTTTTGTTTGTTTTTTTTTTGTTTGTTTGTTTTTGGGGGGCTATTATCAATGGTCTGTCAGTCTGTGAATCTTTGCAGTATGATTCTGGTATTGTTGTACTCTTTACTGTGTAATAAATATGTTAATACCTGGACTGAAGTTTGTGGGGTCTGTTTGACTGACTGCCCTGGAGAATGAGGACCAGAACAGCATGAACTGCAGAGCCATTTGTATTAAAGGCCGTTTAAATGTGTTACCATTCACTCATAGTACCACAATGAGGGTCTGAACTCAGGTTTTGCCCCAAATGTAAGACATGATTATAGACGTGTAATAGTGTAGTGTGTGTCAATTCTGACTGTTGTCTATATGATTAGCATTTTAGCTTCAGTGCCAAACTGTAGAAGCAAGTTTGGACCCATAACATGTTGACCCATAACATTGCTTTAAGTGGTTTAGGACGCAGCAGATAATAGGTCTGGGGAATGCAAATCTGTTTTTGTTGAAAGCAAAAACCTACAATCACACCAAAGATTTGAAGACAGGATTGGGCTAAAGGAGAAATTATATGCATTTTATACCTTTTTTCTGGTCATACATGAACACACCACAGCACACAGTGAACAGCACGAAATACACCTTCTGCATTTAACCCATTCACCAAGTGAAGCAGGGGGCAGCTACGAACACGGCGCCCGGGGAGCAGTGTGTGGGGACG
>JBBPDB010000140.1:17301974-17312553 GCA_037974465.1 Brachypetersius altus
GTCCATCTCATGAAAAATCGGAGCAGAAACAAAGGTGTTGCGTTTATATTTTTGTTGAGTGTATATATATATATATAATTTTGCCTTTATAGTGACGTAACTATGAGCCCACAGTCAGATCAAGGTGTTGGGGGGTGATCCTTTATACCATCAGCTGGGGCTGAAATTTAATGATGAATAGAGCAATAGAAATTGACTGAAATCATGTATAATAAAGTTGTTAAAGTTAAGATTGTTTGTTTATTTCCTTCTGAAAAATACTGTTTTTGAGATCTGGAATTTCACTTGGTTGTGATATTTTCTTCATTTTGAAGATATATCGCATATATATTTCAGACATGAGGATGTGCATACATTTTTCTTTTATATGGACAGATTATATGCAAGATTCCCCTCACTGATATTTCTGAGCTCAGAGGGTGAGAGAAATGAGAGAAATGTCGTGCGGAGAGGCTGGTGACGCACCTCTCATCCCACTGAATAAATGACCTGAGAAAGGTCATAAATCAGTGGGATTCGGCCTGGTCTTGCCTGCCCTGTGCACCTCTCCACATCAGAGAGAGCGAGAGAGAGAGAAAGACAGAGTGGGAGAGTGGGAGAGAGAGAGAAAGAGAGCGGGAGAGAGTGAGTAAGAGAGAGAGAGTAAGCGAGAGGGAGAGAGAGAGAGTGGGAGAGTTGGAGAGAGAGAGAAAGTGAGCCGGAGAGAGCAAGCGAGAGAGGGAGAGAGAGGGAGGAGGTGAATAAGTGCAGCTGACGGCCGGAGGAGTGACAGGACACACCTGAGCACCTGTGTATGATTAATATGATCGCAGAACCGCACCGGTGTTAAGTACCCAGAGTTCCTGTGCAATTTATAGCTCCTGCAGAGTGCCCCCCCTGCAATCCCTGCTGTCCCCCCACCGCGGTCTTCCCCAGCTGTTCCACACCTGGATGAGGGCCCAGGAGACAGACATACTATCCATCTCTCACAGGGCACCCAAGGAGGGGTGGGGGAGGGGCTACACCCAGCAGGTGCTCTCTGGAGGTACAGGGGAGAGAAAGATTAAAATAAAAATCCAAGCCTTGGTTGGCACTGCTTAACCCTTATCGGGCGCAGCTTTTCTAGTTATTTCACGGTGACAAGCTGAGAAATTCATTTTATTATCATTTAAATTTGATGAAAAGTTATTGGTGTCCAGTCTGTAGTTTCTTTTGTTCACAGATTTGTCTTTTTGACATCAAAACAGCTTCAAACCTGCTTATGAATATGGAATACAAATCAATGTAAATGTAATTAATGTAAAACTATGTAAAGAATTGAAATCATGTACAGGCATTTAAATAGGATTGAAAATGCTCTTAACATATAACAGTGTAATCTATATTATGTGAACATTTATAAATGTATGTATAGAAATTAGTAGGTTTTAAATCAGAAATTATGGTCATTTAACCCCTTGACCCTCCTCTTCTCCATTTTCTGAACTAACAGAGGGGCTACTTTGGCAGAAGTCAGCAAAAATTTTAATCATATCCTGCTGTGAATGGGGCTGGATCATAATGGAAGGAGGTTGCCTGGTCGAACGAATCCCTATTTCTTTTAAATTATGTGGACAGCCAGGCATGTGTGCACTGTTTACCAAAGGAAGTGCATGATGAGACAAGCCTGTGGGGGCAGTGTGATTCTCTGGAAAATGTCCTGCGAGGAAACCCTGGGTCTGGGCACTCAAGAAAACAACAATTTGATGTGTTACATCTAGATAAACATAGTTTCAGATAAAGAAGGCACCTTTATGGCAGCGGTATTCTCTAATGGTGTCCTCTTTCAGCAGGATAATAACAGCACATGTTGTTCAGGAATCAATCTGAGCATCTGCGGGATTTGTTGGAACAAGAAGTCTGACGTGCAGTAGCTCCACCTCACAGCTTACAGGACTTGAAGGATCTCCTGCCAGCATCTTGGTGCCAGATACCACAGGCTACAGTCTTTGCTTCACCAAGGCTGAGATATTTTGGCAGCATGTGGTGGACCAGCAGCATATAAGGCAGGGGGTCATAAAAATGGGCTTATCAGTTTATAAAGATGCTTATGTGGCTAATCTCTTTAACTCTATTTATTATTCAGTTATTAAGATTTATTCAGTAAAGAATTACTATGAATTATTCAGTAACTACTATGCAATTTGGTATAAAAGTGCTTTGTTGTGCACCCAGAGATACTCAGAGAAAACATCCTTAGCTGAGACATATATGTTGTCCACTTACGATGTGAGCCAAGATTTTGCAGGTAATTACACACTTATTTAGAAGTTATAGGATTAATGATTCTTTAAATGAAAAGAGCTGGTTAACAAAGAACAGTCTTGATGTTTGCCTTCTATGCTTCTAGAAGAACAGTGGGTAAAGTCGTACCTGAAGCTAAGGACAGACTGAATTTTGAATAAACCAGTAGTGAGGAGCACAACCTTTTTTTTTTGGCATTCTAAGCAGCACCAGGGTCTTAAATATGGGAAGCCAGTGATTGGAATGCAGCAGCAGAGTGACATGAGTGAACTTGGCAAGACTGAAAACAATTTGTATGAAAAGTGAGGAATTGAAGTGCAGGCTCACGTACAGGCTCTTCGGAGTTTAAGGGGTTAATGGTCCGCAAAATCATATTTCACGCTGTCAGACATCATGCCTTAGAGTCATGTAAAAAAAAATTATAAGGGTTTCCACTGAGCAAATAAACTGCTTACCTTAGTCACACTTGAGGTATGAGATCTGATAAAAAATGGCCTTCGCTGGAATAGTAATCTGTAGAGGAAATGCCTCAAATCGTGAAACTAGTCTGTTGTCATACATTTTTTAAATGTTTAATGTTGAAATTTAAAATGCACCTTTTTCTTCACACCAGGATCACACCCAGGCCTGCCAGATGTTTTCGAGTCACACTGAAATATGTGTCTGAGCACGCAGGCTTCCCAAAGCATATTAACAAAAACCTACACATTTGCCAATGGAAGATGAAGAAGACTTGTCAAGGTTTGCACATTATGTGCCTATTCACACATCCACAAATCCACACACCCAATGGATCCGATACCGCAGACCAGGTCTTCACTCTCACCTTCACCTGGCACCTGTCAAACAACCCCCGCTATCTCTTAACTCACACCTGGGGGAGCTGCAGATAGTTACAATCTGAAATAAAGGTTTTGTTCAGGCAATAATGCTATCATTGCTATGAAGGAATGAAAGCCAATAGTGGTTTACTATCCAATTGATTTTGTGCGGATTATTGAATGACTGCTAGCAACGTGCAGTGGAATTATTCCTCTACATGCCTTGACCTTCATTTTTGGGGCCATTCTTGGCAGCATTGTACAGTAACACAAGTACTCACAAAGTACAACAGGGAATAAAATGCACCAAATAAAACTTTTGCTTCAGTGAAATAGTTTTGACTCTTCATACAGCTTAACCCCCATATTTTACCATATATACCCTCAGGTTGGTCCTGGATCCCAAAACTACCAGTGGGGTGAAAGACTATCACAATAACGAAATTATATAATAAGTATATTATATATATACTGGGGCTGGACACATTAATGCGTCATCACATTAACGCATTATTTACTTAAAGCCGACAATTATTTTAACACGCATTAATGCATCCTTTTTTTTCGTGGGGGTCAGGCATCCCATTACATTTATCCATATCATATGGACAAAAGTATTGGTACACCTGACCATTACACCAGCAGAGACTTTAATGACAAAGCATTCAGATACATAGACTTTCATATGCAGTTGATCCCTCTTTGCAGCTTCTATGGTTTTGCAGCTCCTAAGGAAGGTGGTTCATCCAGGGCGAGGTGGTTCAGCCATTGAGCTCCAGTTGTGCTGATCGTTGCAAATTCCCCAAATGTGGGAATCTTGAGTGCATAATTTCTGGTAGTGGGGGACTGCATCCGTGCTCTCACCTGATGGGCAGTTGACTGCCTAGTGTTTAGGGAGTTTGCCCTAGTGCCAGGTTATCATTGGGACATTGGCTCACTTCAGTGACTTGTCTTTATGTTTATTCATTTCAAACTCAGACAGTCATCAGGCTGAGATGAATCTGAAATTTGAAAGATACATGCAAAAAGCAGTGTTGCTTGTCAAGCCATGTAGCTCGCTTGTTTATGTTGTGTCTTCAGAAACATGACATCATGGGGTCAAACCCAAGTCTTTAGTCTTGAATGTCACACTTCATCTGAAAGTAAAAATTTTTAAAAATTGCCCTGAAAATGCAGCCTAGCTCTGTAGCTCATGGTTTAAGCTATGGTCTCAAAAACAGAAGGTCGTGGGATTAAATCTGAATCTATAACTTTATGTCTTGCACATCACATGTCATCTTAAAGCTTGTCAAGCCCAGTAGCACACTGGCTTTGGACGTAAGATTGGAAGGTTGTAGAATGTCATACTTTTTTTGTATGTCACACTTCATCTGAAAGTCAAATATATTGGAAAGTCCAAAAATAAGTGAAGCATCTGCCCTGGCTCTGTAGTGCACTGGTTAAAAGCATGGGCTCATGTCTAGAATGTTACGGTTCAAATCTGAGTTGTCTGCTTTAGATCTTGCACATCACATTCATCTGAAAGTAAAATCTTATAATAGTTGGTTAGGCTTTTATCTTGTATATCACATTCCATCTCAAAGTGAAATGTCCAAAAAAAGGCATGCTAGCTGTGAGAGCCTGTGGTTTAGTGGTAGGAGCACTGCCTACAAGACAAGGAGGTTGCAGGTTCTAATCAGAGCATTCAGCATCATTTCTTGAACATCAGACCATTTCCATAAAAAGGTGTCTCAGTGGTAAGAGCGATGCCACCAAGATTTGGAAGGTCACAAGTTCAAACCTGAGCAGGGGTCTCCACAAACACCAATACCTAAGAAAGGGGCGGTATCCTACCTGCCTTTTAGTCAGGTTTTGTAAACTAGATGCGTCAGTAAATTTGGTAGAACCTCCACCTAGTAAATGACCCAGGTTAAGGTATGTGAAGGCTCCTTAAACCTTGAAAAGGTTCTTCAGCCTCACATCTCATTTATAAACATGTTTGCTCCAATAACAGCAATTTTTTAGTGCCTTCCATTCTTTACCAAAAACCCACTTCAACACAGTAACCCCTGTTTTACACCGGATGCGTCTGCGTCGCGGTACGTCTCCGACATGGCAGCTAATCACAGCCAATTAAGTCAATGCATCAGTTTACACCAGATCCAATGCGTTGTATCTCCGCTATGTCTCTGTTCCGTCAGTCCGTCGAGAAGTCTATTTTTGACGGATACGGATCAAGAACGTAACACAGAGCGCATGCGCCAACTCCAGACGACCACTTCACAACATGGAATTATACTATATAATTATAAAATCATATATATGACCCACATATTGTTGACCAGTGTATTTAAACAGAAAAAACACCATTAATTGCATTAATTGTTTTCTTTAAAACACTGTGTGAATGTTGGTATATGTTGCACTGTGGTCCATGGAGAAATATGTCATCAGTATCAAAGTAACCTTGAACTGTTTTAGAGCAGTCTTGAGAGCTCAGCATTCCAGGACCACTTGATGCACCTGTCCCAGCTCATTATGTTTTTCTGAAGACCTTGATTGGCTTGGTCAGATTCATTTGTTTGCTAGAAAGTGGATCTCCAGGAGGAGGGTTGATAGCCACCTGGTGTTACAGCAGACCTGCTTTCAAGACATAACTAGTCAACAAGCTATTGAGGGGAAATGGGTTTGTTAGTATTTTAAAGTCCTGCTCCTGCAGTGTGTTTTCACTGCTCCCGACGCACCTGATCCGACTAATCAAATCCTTAACACGCCCTTACTGTGTTTGAGTTAGTTTTTTAAATAAGGGAAAGCACTTAAATAAGTAGGGTGTGGATCCAGGGCCAGGATTAGGAAACCATGTTAGAGAAGGAAACACCACAATCTGGAGGGCAGTAGTGCTACAGGAATAAGACTGAGAAGCAGGGACGTCACTGAAGGAATTAGCGTGTATAGAGAGCTGAAAACTTTTCACTAAACCTTTCCTTTCACTTAAGGAAACAAGTAAAGTTAAGCAGTGAACAGTTATTGTCACATACTCATAGTACTGTTCTGTTGAACTGAGTACAACTGGCACTACCAGAGAAATATTACTAAACGGGCTCCGGTTGCTACTCGCTAACAAGCAGCTACTTGTAGTTTCGCCTGGGTCCTAAAGCCCGCTTGCTACCTACAGCAGCTTCAACAGCCAGTACATCACTGTAATTAAATAATGAGAGCTAGACGTATTAATTTTAATTTCAATTCCTAGTCTTGTTTCTATTTGTAAAGTGATATCTTGTATGAAATTTTTGGATATATAATAGTATAATAATTACTATATATTTAGTGTGGCTTGGGATCATTTTGGGGGGGCTTCAGACCCTGCCTGTTTCAGTTCTCTTGCTTCTTTAAGAAACCACTTCAGCCCAGAATGGGCTTGTTAACGTGCTGATTAGCTGAATCAGGTGATGGGAACAGTGAAAACACCTCAGTGTGCAAAGCTGAAGGCCACCTGGACCAAGGTTGAGACAATTAGACATCTTTGTAGGCCACTACTACCTCTGTCCAAACTGTCTAAGGACAGAAGAATCCATTTTAATTACAACTTTGACTATTGTTTTAATAATATATATATTAGGCTTGGGCATTTTAACACGCTATCACATTAATGCATTTACTTAATAATAGCTGACAATGATTTTAACGCCCGTTAACGCAGGTTTGTTAAAATATTTTTATTTTGAAAATTCATTGCTCTTTTTGTGTGTGCATGCAGCATACAGCTCAATGTCTCGCCTGGTTTTTGCAGGTGTCCCACTACTTTTATCTATATTATATGAAGAAAAGTATTGGGGCGCCTGACCATTACACCAACAGGGACTTTTATGACACTGCATTCAGATAGGTAGACTTCAATATGGAGTTGGTCCCCCTTTGCAGCTGCTATGATGGTTCTGCCTCACCATGTTCTATTCATCCAACATCAGTACCTACTGCTGTGGCTGAACATGATTAAATCCTCACAGCAATGTTCCAACCATAGTGTAAAGTCTTCCCAGACAAGTACAGCATTAAAGAGAGGACAGATTCACCATGATATTCTTGATTTCAGAAGAAACTTATGATGAACAATACAAATGCTCACAAGTCAACATACACTATATGGACGCAAATAATGGAACATCTGACCATTACAACAACAGGGATTTTAAAGATACATAGATTTAATATGGAGTTATTCCCCCTTTGCAGCTGCTATAATACTCTGGACTCTGAGGGTAACTTATTTTTCTATAACAAACTAGATAAAACATGAATGTCCTGCAGTAGCACATAGCTTTAGTTTTATATTTGATTTGAATACATTAATACATTAAGAAATATTTAAACTGCAGCTGTGTAACTGTGTTAAAGGAAATGCTGCTATAAAAAATCTAATTGTAAAGTTTTTTTGTTATTGAACTGTTATTCATATAATAGTACTTTAAAAATAGAGTATAACAACCTGAAGAATTGTCATTAACTGCAGAAAACCAAAATGATTAATCACAATTAAAGATTTTAATAATTGCCAGGCATTAATATACTGTATATGCAAGACATGTATTGTATGTAAAATTGTATCTTTAATGAACTACTTCAAGGTAAAAACATGGTCAGTAGGGTCTGGATCACAATACATTTTAAGAAATATATTAATAAATTAATAAATATTAATAAATATGGATAGATACATACATACATACATACATGTATGCCACATTAATATGTTTGTTCTTTTGTTTCTGTACCTTACACAGCAACACAAATCTGTTGCTGTGCCTATTATATAAGGCCATTTTTTCTAGACTGCTTGCATTTGTTTAACAAAACATTGAGTGCAATATGAAAGTGAAAAGTGAAAAAATATACTGTTAATTATTGACAAAATAGAATTATTGAAAAATATTATATAGTATATATAGGCTACTGTAAACAGTTGAACGTTTTTGGACACATGTGCACAAATACAATAACTCAAATAATTCTGATATATATGATATAGCTAAAATCAATAGACCAAACTATGACAATTAAAAAGACATTCAAAAGACAGACCATGGCAAGACTCCACAAAACCTTATCTGGCACCTTTCTGTTTTAAGAGTGTATACTTCTAGCGTCTTCACATGCTTGCAGTCAGAAGATCAGTACCATCCCCAAACTCCCAGAGCCATTTCCTCACACACTGTCCCAGACATCCATCCATCCTCAGCCAGCGATGCCTCCCACATCTAAAACAAATGTTTGACCGAGCTGCTGCACTGCATTATTCAACTCTGTGAGGGATCCCACATGTCTGATGTGATGCATTCACCCATTTAATCATATAGATTCTGGAAAAATATTTACAGATGGGCTATTTCTCTCTCTTTTGGAGGAAGAATTACTTAGAATCATGGGTACAGTGAGGAAGACAACGTCTCATCCTCTGGGCTTATTGTGGATAAGGACTAAATACTAAGCACTAAATCAGAAATGTTCTGATATTGAGTACACTCTATGTAGACATGCAGTGTGAAATACAATAAATAAAATATTGGTCATTTTTTAATTGAAAAGATGTAAACACTTGGAAAAAGAAAAAATGTATAATAGTTTCAGCAAACATTGATGCATAGTTACTTTTTATGTCATAAATTGAACAAAGATAAAAAATAAAAACATTATTGTGGCATAATCAGTACTTAGTAACACCTCTGGCAGATATCGCAGCTTGCAAACGCTTTTTATAGGCAGCTAAAAGTTTTTCAGTTCTTGTACTTGGGATTTTTTTCCCATTCTTCCTTGCAAAAGGCTTCTATTTCTGTTATATTCTTTGGTCATCTTGCATGCACAACTGTTTTAAGATCTACCCACACATTTTCAACTGTTTAAATCAGGGGACTGTGATGGCCATTCAGCTTGCGTCTCTTGAGGTAGTCTATGGTGGATTTTGAGCTTTGTTTAGGATAATTGTCCTGTTGTAGAAGCCATAGTCTTTCAGCTTCAGCTTTTTTACAGATGGTGTGATGCTTCCAGAATTTACTGGTATTTTGTGAAATCCATTGTTCCCTCCACCTGTGCAGTGTTTCCTGGGCTACTGGCTGCAACACAACCCCAAAGCATGATAGATCCACCCCCATGCTTAATAGCTGGCAAGGTGAAATTCTGGTCTTTTTTTTCCTCCAAACATGCCTTTGCTGTGGAGGTCAAGACAGGAAGCACAGATGCAGACTTCTGATCCAGGGTTTTCTTTATTCTAAATAAAGCATGAAACAAAAACAAGGCACGAGGGCAGGTACAGGTGCATAATCAACGCTAGCAGGAGGGTTCACGGACAACTACAAACACAAACGTTGGAACTTAAACACATACAGACATGACCACCCAAAAACAAAACACCTGAAACTCAAACAAGCCAAAACACCAGTGTCAACTTCAAAATATAACCTAAATAACTAGGGACCTGACATTTTGAAATAGGCACCAGCTGACATTTACTAATGACATGTTGTCATGCATCAGATTTAACAAGCTGTAAAAAAGAGACCAAATTCAGAATAAAACAAAAAAAAAAAGCTTAATAAAAAATTAAGCTTTTGGTCAGTAAATTGGTTGGATGACTTTGAGGTCAGCCTGAGAAGGCTTTTAAAAATCAAAAGTTACTTACTTCCTTTTCTACAGGAATTCCTGTCATCAGCAAGTTCTTAATCAGACAGCTGAGGCACAGCCTTGGGAGAATCTGCTGCGCCACAGCCCTCCTCATCGTCTTGTTTTGGATTTCCACATTGGACTAAGCAGTAGAATTAGTGGCTGGGTTGAGAGGGTTGACTTAAGCCAGGTGCTCCAATTAGGCTGGCTGAGCTCCAGCACATATGACTGCAGCAGCGGGTCCCATCAGCAGCTACTGGAGCTGTTTCCTCATCCACGCACCTGCTGGAGTGGACTCAGCCTCCCCATATGCTGCTGGAGGATCTAAGGACACTTTCAGCTCTGCCTGGGATTCAATCATTACAAGGGGAAAAAATAAGCAGAGTAATCACACGTGTGAACGTTCAGAGACAATCAATAATCGGGAGCAGATTAAATGATCTTATCGTTATGCTATTAGTCAAACAGTGTTCAGATGAAACAGGCACCAAGAATTACACAACAAATTTGACAAAAGTCTCTAACGATTCTTTTCAGATTTACAGCACCTTGCGGTGGAGCTAAAACGGTTTCACTAGGTGGGAATGAAAAATGAGCTAACAGTTAATAATATGGCCCTAATAAAGAGCATATTGTATCAAAAGGCATGATTTCATATCCTCCAAGTGCTCTCTAGCATCATAAAGCCTAATTGTGAATGTTTTTATTAGACAAAAGTCTGCTGTAGAACCATTCAGACATGTAATAAGGTTATGATAAATGCTTTGAGAGAGAGAGAGAGAGAGAGAGAGAGAGAGAGAGAGAGAGAGAGAGAGAGAGAGATTAACAGCACTATTGAACACATCCCTCAAGGACGTTTCTCC
>JBBPDB010000140.1:17348858-17406962 GCA_037974465.1 Brachypetersius altus
GGGCAGTCTCCCTGGAGCAACTTGGGGTTAAGGGTCTTGCTCAGGGACCCAGTGGTGGCGCTGAAGGTAGGATTCGAGCCTGTGACCTCTTGGTCCGCAGGCAAGTATCCTACCCACTGAGCTACTGCCACCCCCGGAGGTAATAGTGCAAAGCTACTGAGAAACTCCCAAAAGACACAACAGCCGTCAATGTTTTCCTCCCGTTTACCTTGTGCGACTGCAGGCTGGGTGATAGATGGCTGTGTGACTGCTGCCTTAATGGATTTGACGGCAGATGAGGGGTTACCCTGCAGACTGCAGAAGAACATCAGACACTGCAGGCTACAGAAGTGCTTCATCTCTCTCAGCCACTTCACAGACTCTACCATCTTCTTGGCACGTTTACATGTGCTGCACTTAGCCACCTGTGCAGTGTGGCAAAGAGAAAGAGAATTTGCCAAAAAAAAGTTGAAATATTAAGTTAACATTCTTGTAAAATGTACAAAGTTTAAACCTTCTTTTGAATGGTCAAAAAGGCACAATGTGTAAATCAGGCAATCACTTCCCCCTGATACCAGCAAATTACCATACCGGCCTCACTGCACTGAATTAAGACTAAAATATGAGAAGCAGGTGTGAACAGTGAATAAAAAAAGCTGTTCTCACTCTCCTACCTAATGTTAAAGGCAGCTATGAGAAACAAATGACACCAACAGAGCAGAGACTAAAGGAAACAGATAAGACATTTTGTAAAGGCATGTGTGTTTCCTCAACATTATTGCAATCGTTCACAGGCTGTGTTTGGGTCAGAGTGAAGTTAAGGTGATGGAGACAGATCGGTATTACCAAGGCTCGCTCTTTTGTGCAGTACTTCCTCCCCTCTTTCCCTTTCGAACTGTTCAAATGGTCCCTGATATCTGAGAATTTTTCGAAACTGAACTAGAGGTGGAGTTATCAAGTAAAGTGGTCCCTTATAGTCACGCATGAACACAGTGCAGCACACAGGGTGAAATTATTTCTCTGTATTCAACCCATTCACCAGTGAAACAGTGTGCAGCCACTGGGAGCATGGTGCTCAGGGAGCAGTATATGGGGAGGGTGTGTTGCTAAAGGTCTCAGTGTGCTCAAAGTGCTCAATAGTGCCACTAGCTGTCCTGGGATTCAAACCTACAACCTTCTGATCATGTGGTGACTCCCTAACAACAAGGCCACCAGCTGCCCATATAAGACTATTTCCATAATTGCTTGCCAAACAAAGTGATATTCTGTAACCTGATGACGTATCATGACCAGATACCTGAAGTGCTTTAAGCTCCATTACTGACCTTTCTAGGCCCACAGAGGCTTCTTTAGTTAATCATAAACACTGGGAAGAAACCCCTTTTTTATTAGTATGCGGACTGGATTGTCCTCTGAACAAGGGTACAAGTAAAGCCATTGACAAATATTACCTGGCAGAATAACAGAGTGTACTGTGACAAACACTCATTCCCACAGAACTCCTCCTGTCTGCCAGAAAACAAACTGGTCACCACACACAGAGAGGTGCTGCTGCAGTAGAGGCAGTTCCGGCAGTGTTTCTTCCCCCAGCGCTTGGCAAGGTCATGCTTGTAGAGTAGCTTGCAGCCTGTGGAAACACAGATAGGCTTACTTACTGTCATAAGACAGCACTCATTTAAGACACAGACCAGTGAGCTTGGGATATAGAAAAGGCAAAAAAGCAAAGTTTGCACACAGGATCTCACCCTCGCTACAGAAAGAACAGTCGACGTTGTTAATCCTTTTTATCTCCTTTACTACCTTGTCGATTTTGCAGTACACACACTGTGCCATGATATAGTTGGTCCTTCTGAATTCGTCAATGCACCCTTTATCACAGAAGGCATACATCTTTCCCTGCAAGACCACACAGAAATCAAACCTGGCAACGTTAGAACCAGGGGACTCAATACAAATCACCCACTATTCAAATCACCCACTACTACTACTACTACTACTACTCCTAATAATAATAGTAATAGTTATTATTATTGTTGTTATTATTATTATTGTTATCATTGTATTATAAGGTTTGTATAATTGTTACTTGTAATATCCTTCCATAGAATCTCACATTAAAAAAGTGCTGCAAATGCTATAATTCAGCTCCTAAACCTCACTCATATCTTATGCTGCCATAGTCAACCCTCACAGGGAGCACCTTAAAGTCCAGCAGCTCCGGCTTGCGAAAAAACGAGCGCTGGCACTGGGCACAGGGGATTTTGGTCACTGCTGGGATAAGAAGAGCACCAGAGGAGCTGGCCTCTGTAGGTACGGGTTTGGTGGAGGCAGGCTTTGAGGCAGACTGGGCCTGAGTGGTGCTGAGAGACGCTGGTGCAACATTCAGCTGGTTTTGAGAGTTTGACTTATTGAAGGCATCCTGAAAAAGATCAAATACATGTATATATAAGACAAAAAAACAACAAAGATGGTCTCAGACAACACAAACCCAGTCCAGAATGTTCTAGAGAGTACCTGAAAGGATACCACACACGTGAGGGAGCAGAAGTTGCGGATGGAACCATCGGACATGGCGAGGTGGTACTGAGGCACTTGAACGAGCTTACAGTTGTTGCATTCCACCACAGCACCTTAATGCATACCATGAGACTGTTAATTCTGGACAGTGAAAACAGGCCATTACTATGAACTGAAAATGCCCCAGAGCATCCTATTACAACATTAAAGTACAAACATGAGCAATATTCATTGTGAAAGGCAAATTTGAACCAGCAGAGCCAGAGTATGTGCATAATCATGTTACCTGATGAACTGACAGCCTGAACTTTGTGGGCTGTCACGCATGCAGAGGAGCAGAACAGTTCTTTGGCACCCTCTGCGTTTGTGCTCTCCACCATCTCCACCATGGAGTGATAACCCCGACACATGGTGCAGGGGACAGGCTTGCCATACTTCTGCAATATAGATTCAAAAATGGACTAAATATGTAAATCTCATTGACTACGGTTCTACGGGAAACTAAGCAATGTGCCATGAAATCCTGGACTGAATATTTTAACAGGATTCATATTATATTCAGCTAAACTGACTGGTTGGAAGAACTCAATACATTAAACTATTATTTGTAGGATTTCTACACTTTAATACATCCTGAAATGTTCTGGAATAAAAACAGCATTTTAATTTTTAAAACATTCATCATCTTTCAAACATGATCTGTATGTATGTATTACACTAATCAATGATGTGTTATTACACTCATTACTAACCACAGATTATTCATTACTGCAAAGAAAGGCCCACTGAGCCTGAAGGCTGAGTTACCTTTTTGTAGGCAGTGATGCAGTTCTGGCTGCAGTATTTTTTAACGGCTCCCTCGACCACCAGAGATGGGCACTGGCCGTCTGCGCTGTAACAGTACCGGCTGCAGTGGATACAGCTGTTCATCATCAGCTTATTGGAGGAGCGGAACTTATTGAAGCAGACATCACTGCACAGTTTATGGACATTCCCCAAGAAGTTCACCTCATGGCGAGTCTAGCAAAGAATAAACAAAGACAAAAACAGAAAAAAGATGAAACGAACAGTACTGTGGAAAACTCAGGCACCGATGCAAATCGTTTAATACTTGTAATACCTTTCCATTCCACAAGGACTGAACATACAATCTCTTTTTACTGTATGAAGTAAAGTGGTCCCTTATAGTCACGTCTGAACACTGCAAAAGCTCCTGATCTAACTAAGACTTGCAATCTTATTTCTAGCCTAAAAGTCTTTTTGATCTTGTTTTGAGAACAATATCCTTAGTTTTTGCAGTGAACACACCACAGCAATAGGGTGAAACTCTTTATCTGCATTTAACCCAGTCACCAAGTGAAGCAAAGGGGTGCATCAATGAGGGGCGTCCAGGGAGCAGAGTGTGGGGACGGTACGTTACTCATTGGTATCTCAGAAATGACACTAGAAGTCCAGGGATTTAAACCCATGACCTTCTGATCTCAGGGAGAACTTCCTAGCCACTAGGCCACAAGCTGTATAATGTGTAATTATTATTACTATAATTAAGTATATTTAGCTACTATAATGTGAAAAAAACGTGCACTGCTCAGTTTTTAAAGATCATTTTTGCATGTGTCAAAAACACAGTACACAGTACTGTATAACAGCCAGTCCTTCATTAAGCTTCTGAAGAAAGTCTTTGCTCGGGATCTCCGAGAATCAGATGGTTTTCCTCAACTAAATTTCGTGGCCACTTACAGGGCAGGATTTTTGGCATACGCTGCACTTTGTGTTGTTCTGGTCAGCGGTGAGTGTAGACTTTGCACTGTCCCTCTTGTAGTTAAAGGTGCCTAGGCACTTCTGACTGCAGAAATCCTTCGTTGTCCCTGCTGAATCCACCGGAGCCACGATGATCTCCTTTGGGTTGGAAATGTCCCTACGGAAAAGGGGAACACGGTAACAAATGCGGTTACAGCAGACTTAAAGCAGACTTACAGGGTTTACACCAAATACTGTTTATTAATACATCTGATGTGAACAACAGCAATTTATAGTAATGATGTCTGACCACTGATCTCTCAATGGAAAAAAAGGAATGCCATTTTTTTCCCAGGCAACATGAAGCAATCTCTCTCAAACAATAATGATTTCATGTCAAAAATCAAGAGCATTAATTACATTCTAGCCAAACATATTTTTTCAAAAATGCCAACAGGTGTAAGGTGTGTGTGTGTAAGTATATGTGTATATGTGTGTGTGTTTGTGTCCAAAACCTGATGAAATTGAATACATTGAATAAAGATTTTTAAAAATCCCATGTAAAAAATGCTGAATTCTGATCTATAGCAATAAAACAGTTGAGGACACTCACTTGAGGCAGTAATGGCAGTTTTTTTTCAGTGCAGACCTGACCACAAGCTCAGTGGTTGTACTGCAGAGACACTGGGGCGAGCAGTAGAGCTGAGGGGAGCCCTTGCGCTGGTAGGCCGTCTGGCCCTTAAGGAGTACCTTCTTACAGCCCGAACACACTACACACAGAGTGCTGGCAGGATTCAAGGCAGGGGTCGAGGAGCTAGACGACGTCTTTGCCGAAGTGGTGACAGCTGGAGAGCCGGTGCTGGACCCTGTGGGATATACACAATCCACAACAAGGGCCTCCACAGTTAAAAAAACTTCAAACCTGCACATGGTTCAACAAGTTTAACTTGTTTGGTGATTTGACATTTGACTTTCCCAAAGGAATGGACAAATCTTCACTCAGTCAAAACAGTTATATTAAACAAGGACAACACAGGCCTAAAGCAAGTGATGATCCGGTGATACACTTCAAGGAAAAATGTATCCAAAAGTTGTTTAGCAAATGAATGTTATTTGAAATGTTCATACCCACAGGTGCTGAATTTTTCCCAACAGAAAACACAGCGCTTATCTTGAACTCATCTTCTGTTCTCTGGTCATTTTCCTGCGATTATAATATCACAAACACATGACAAATCATGACAAACACTTCCTCAGCAAACGCTTGAATTCTACTTTGAATCTTCCATTAAAACACTGTAGAAATGGAGTGGAATAACTATGGCAGGCAAACAGAACTTGTATGTGTTTATGGAGATATTTGACTGCCTATATAAATTAAATGGCTCTTGTGACAGACTGCATTGGACTAACATGGCTGCTGCATGCTACGGATCCAGGGCATGTCACAAAGCATAAATTATCAACGTATTAGTTTTAAGCCAGATGCCGGCTGACAATCTGGAATGTTTTCGCTGCATGTCGTGGGACAAATTAGCAGACGGATTTTGATGAACGAGTGGAACCTAAGCTGATTGCTCTGTCAGCTTTTCAAACAGAGTTTGTTCAAATCCCACCACAGGGACCACGCTAACAGAGGACCAGCCACGGCAAATCCCACTGGTTTTAAACAAGTAATCATGACCCAGTGTAAATGTAGTGAAATTTTATCAGCTCTGGAGGGTTCTAAGTAGGGTTGGGTAAGAAACTTCACATTAAATCAGTCACCCAAATCCATTTTTCCATAGACATGCAGGATGCAGCACGCACTTGCAGTTTATCTCAGCCTGGTAAAGATGTTTCTGACACGTAATTCTCTCCCCACACTTTATGGCCGGTCATCGCCCCAACATCGGTACATGGAGTCGAACCAGAAGAAAGTTTTTCAGTCAGAGCTCTTTTATTATTTATAGTCTTGTTTTGTGTTTTTACATTTTCTCAGCGTACTTTAGCCGTGCAACAAAAAAACTAATATTAACCTAACCATCCCTAACCCAACTCAGAGATGACCTTTAAATCGTTAAATAGTTAAAAAGGAATGTGTTCGTGTCATAGAAAACTGCCTCTGAAATGTATCTTCAGCCCAAACAGATGGTAGCGTTTGAACGTTGTGGAAAAAATTAAAAGTTACTGAGAATATTGAGTTTGGACTTTCAACTGAAATGACATTTTTCGTTATTACACCGAGAGTAAAGTACGAAAAGTAAAGAACTGTTGGGTGGTAAATTCCAGGATTCTGCACTGGCACCCATTTAGGCGATGGTGATTTTATAATCCAGTAGACCATCACGGCAATTAGAAAACTACAGCAACCACAATTTCCATTTATTTCAAGGCCAATTTTCTCTTCGGGCCAGGGTTAACAGCACTGTATTGCTTTATGTTCATGTATTGGACTGGGGACTTCAACTGGGACATCAATTTATAATCATAGTTTTTTTTGTACTATATGAGAAATATTTTTAAAGCGGTGATGAAGAAATCTGCAAAAGTCATGAAGAGTGTTCCAAAAGTATGGGGTCTAGAGCTACCACGTGGCTCCGACTTGAGGTAGTTTTAGGCTCAAAGAGCGTGAAACAGAAACAGGACTTACTTCAGTTGCATCAGGTTCATCCTTGACCTTTCCTGTTGAATCCTGGGGTACAAGAGCTTTCTCATATTCCTCATCCATAGGCTCATCTTTGACTTTCACAGAAAGTACACTAGATGAGTCAAAATCCATCTTCTCAGCTTCCACCTCAGGCTGAACAGGATGCACTGGCTGGGGAGCAATAAGGACTGTCTTGAATATGTACACACACACACACACACACAGTCCTGTTGAATCCACTCTAAGTGAGCGATGAGAGCACACTCACCGTCTGTATAGAAGACTCCATCATCTCATCCTTCAGTTTCTGGATTGTCTGATTTTCTGATGGAGAACAAAAGATAATACAGAAGACAAACGCTTGTTAATAAACAGACCCACCTCTTACTAACTCTGACTTTGAGCCCACCTTCACGCAGCTTGTTTTTGTTTTGTTGGAAAAGCACACGATTTGGTTTGTAATCAAAAGTGAATTATTTTCTATATTTACAATGCATAAGTTATTCATAAGTTGATCTCAATACTACGCAATACAATTCTGGTGCTTCTGGCATATCAGTAAACACTAGATTGTTATTCTTGAAAGAGGAAAATACATTTTTGTACACAAAACAGCCCTAAAGTAATCTGTATACACACATTGATCGGCCACTAAACCCACCGACATGTGAAGTACGAACACTGATGATCTCATTACAGTGGCACCTGTCCAGGGGTGTGAAGTGAACAGTCAGTTCTTGATGAGTTGGAAGCAGCAGGACTTTCCCTGGATCTGAGTGACTTTGACAAGGGCCAAACTATGATGGCTAGTCAATTGAATTAGAGAATCTTAAAAACGGCAGGTCTTGTGGGGTGTCCCTGGTATGCAGTGGTCAGTATCTCCCAAAGTGGTCCAAAGATGGATAACCAGCGAACTGGCAACAGGGTCATAAGCACCTAATTGTCACTGAAACATGTGGGGAGCGAAGGCTAGACTGTCTGGTCCGATCCCACAGAAGAGCGACTGCTGAAACAGTTCATGCTGAATCAGAAAGGTGTCAGAACCCAGTGCATCACAGCTTATAGTGTATGGGGTTTCACATGAGCATGAAAACTGAATCGTGGATTATGTTTACTTCTACATCACATGGACAGTCACGTTTGTGTATGTTGCTGACCTGGAGAAGAGATGGCTCCAGGCTGCACTATGGGATGAAGGCAAGCTGGAAAAGGTAGTGTGATGCTCTGGGAAATGTTCTGCAGGGAAACTCTTACTTTGACATGCACCATCTACCTAAAGATTGTTTCAGACCATACACCCCTTTACGGCAAACTGTAAACTGTACAGAACAAATACAAGTAATATATTAAGCTTTAAGTTTAAAATGAGGGGCACATTTAGGGTTTACACTATTAAAACAGGCATTTTAAGGCATTTTCTACATCACATTGCAGTGTTTCACTATACGTGGTTGCTCTTGGAACGTTTACTGTATTGTTGGACCTGCTTCTGCCCCACACCCTTTCTCAGATTCTGTTGTCACAGACAAGGGCCTACTCGCTAACCCTCACACTAGATTACAGTCCTTTGGGGACACAGCCTTAAATGCTGCTGCCCCCACCCTCTGGAACGCGCTCCCTCTTGAGATCCGCAATCCCCAGTCTGTAGACATTTTCAAAAAGCACTTGAAGTATTCTCCTTTGGTCTTGAACCTTGGACTCCCTGAAAGCTGTTATTATTGTCAGTACTTATTATTAGGTTATTGTTATTATTATGTCCTTACCTGATTTGTTAGATGATGTGTCCTCTGATGAGACTTTAGAAGTCTGAGCCTGACTGCCAGAAGGTTCCAGTTCAGAACTTGCCTCCTCAGGGGAGCTTGCAAGTTTGCCTTTTGCAGAAAAAGAATCAATTACATCTTAAACAGACTGTGATTCTATATTCACTGTAAGGGCAGATCATTGGGTACCAGTCTTTGGAAAAGAGAAAATGCACCACTCTACAGATACAAAGGCTTAAACAACCAGTGCACACTTACTCATGTTCTTAGAGTGTTCTGAATGCGCAACGACTTCGACCTGCACATTCTCTTCCTTGGGATCAATGTCCATTGGTGTTTCAGAAGAGTCTTCTTCTATTGTCCTAATATTAGGCCAAACATTACTGTCCTCCAACATCTCCTGAACAGTTTCTTCTGTTTTCATGTGATTCTGCTTTGTCTGTGTAATCTCAAGTTCCTCTGATTCCTCTTCCTCAATTTTAACTTTCATCTCTTCCACTGTTTTCTCTGCAGATTGTCTGTCCAGTTCCTCTGGTTCTTTATGTTCCTGGAGACTCTTTTGCACCCTGTCTGTCTCTAATGCGACACCAAGATTAATGTCTAGATCTTTATGCGTCACCTCCTCTAGTTGCTCCTGCTCGTCTTCCTTAGCTAAATTCTTCACCTCTGGCTGCTTGTCTTCTACTCCTTGCTGCTCTTGATGCTGTTCAACATTCTCTCTGTCTGACTCCTGATCTTGAGGCCTCATGTCCTGTGGTTGCTCTTCCTTTTCCTTCTCCTGGCCAATAAGATGACCATGTTCTTGGCCTTTTGACTCTTGCTGTTCCTGCCCACCCTCCTCATCCCCTGACTGTGTGTCCGCCTCAGGCCTGTTATCTAGACCTTGCTGCCTGATCTCTTCACTTTCAGGCTCTTTCCTTTCATGTCCCTCCTCTTCCACTCCTTCAAGTTTTTTGTTTTCCTCTATCGCCTCCTGCTGTTCATGCTCCCTCTCTTGGTCCTCCTCTGTTCTGCTGTCTAGACCCTGTTGCCTTATCTCTTCACTTTCGAGCTCTTTCTCCTCTTGGTTAATTTGATGTTTCTCCTCTTCCACAACTTCTGTTTTTTTGCTTTCCTCTATCGCCTCCCCCTGTTCATGCTCCATCTCTTGGTCCTCTTCTTGTTTGTGGCCTAGATCTTGCTGGCTCATCTTCTCCTCTGTGTTTTCTCCAGCAGCCTTGTCAGCATGCCCCTCCTGATTCCCTGTCATCAGGTTAACCTGAGGACCAGGCTCTTGTGCTGCAGACTGAGAGGTGCTCTGACTGTCTGATTCCCCCAGACCAGCTGAATCCTGGGCATTTGATGTACTTTCAGCATCACCACTTTCAGCCTGTGACATGATCTCCGTCCGTGTTCCTTCTTCTCCTGGAGACTTGGGGGAGTCAGACATCGCTTACAAATCTGAAAGACAAGCCACCAAGCAGAATCAGCAGTCATTCGCTTAAGAAAAAAATGCATTTAAATAACGAACTAAATAAGGCAAATCAGCTAACTTGCTCTGGGAAAGTAGTTATAAAAGTACAGCAGTGTTTTGCTCTTACGGTCCACTGACATTTGAGAGAGTATATGTAAAAAAAAACAATGATCTAGACAAAAGTATTGGGACACATCTGTTTTTCAGGATTTAGGCTAGGCCTTCACTTCTTACTAGTGAAGGGCAATCATAATGCTTCAGCACACAAAGACATTTTCGACAACGCCATGCTTCCAACTTTGTGAACACAGTTTGGGGAAGAACCTTTTCTATTCCAGCATGACTGGGCCCCAGTGCACAAAAAGTTTCACGTGGAAGAACTTGAATGTCCCGCTCTGACCTCAACCCCAACCAGCACCTTTGGGATGAACTGGAAGGAGATTGAGAGCCAGGCCTTCTGATCCAGCATCAGTCCTTTGACCTCATAAATGCTCTACAGAATGAATGGGCAGAAATTCCCACAGAATCTCCAAAAGCTTGTGGAAAGCCTTCCAAGTAGAGTGGAAGCTGTTAAATATTAAAGTCCCTGCTAGTGTAATGTTCAGGTGTCCCAATACTTTTATTGTGCATAATTATATAGGGTGAGTTGCACTAATGTGGGACATTTGGATGTGTAGTCCAATGTTAAGCCAACATGGTAAATCCACAAAAACATTAGGGCAATTCACAACTTTTTCAAATCCCATTCAACATTTTTCAACCAAAGTTGTTATTATGTCCTTGAGACTGATGTACGCTAAGGAATGAATGTTCTGATTGGATGTACTGTTCATCGCTGAAAAACACAGTACTGAAAGTCACAGAAATAAGTGGGCGTGGCCAAACCGCCCTAGACTGAATAGAATATTTTAAATGCAAATACATTGGTCTTCGTGACGTCACAAAACAATGAATTCAAAACAGTTTGCTTTTTGCAGCTTACTTTGAATATCACGACTGGAAAGTAAAGGGTGCCCCCACGTTTTGAAAATTTATACTAAAACACGCAGCATTGGACACAAACCACATTTTTTTTAAAAAAAGGAAAATGCTGTTTTAACTAATGGGGCAAAATATGTGGCAAGTTAACAGCAGCTCTAGACGGCTAATAAAACAGGCTGAACGCTTCCTCAGTAATGTGTTTTGTGGTCAAAGAAAGCTAAAACAAACTAAGTAAATGCATTTAGCTGCACAATTCACCAAAAAAACGCAGTGGTCTGCTTTAAAGTCTGCAGTGGTGTGTTTTAAAGCCCGTCGTGCACTGGTTACTATGGCCACGCAGGAGCGCTGCTTTAAATTAGCCACACACACACCCAGGCTGTGTTTACATGCAGAGCGGGGCTCTAGCAGCCCGGACAGAGACTTGCGAGCAGGTTGAAAGACTCGGGATGTTGCAAAATGAGCCATAACTGCATCTTCAACAGCACAAAAACAAACTTTGAGCCCTGTTTTTGCAAAAAAAGACCAGAGATAGCTGAGCTAGTACAAAGAGGACTGCCCCTGTTGGATCATTTCAGTCAAGCAACTAGACATTAACTTGCATTCCCGCGTTTTTCATCATTTATGCATTATAAACATGCTCCTTCAGAGTGGCATGACATTTCTGAAACAGCGACAATTTACAGTGCTGTAATGGGAACCAGACGTCCAGTGGCCCTTAAAAGCTACCTTGCTTCACACAGAGCTGCTCTAACTCTTCAACCTGATGCTTGGATACTTTGTTTGGATACTTTCGAGACAAGTATATTCTAAAGAAATGCATGCACAAAGAGTATAGAGCAAGATTACCCATAGAAGGGGTTAATATAAATGTTTGAATTGCATAAAAACTCAACAGACTAATCAATAAATGTCTATTTTCGTGCTCTTATCAGTACCACTGTAAAGAATGTCTGAAGCGAGCAGACTTTCTGGAGCAAATCTGTCTAAATTACTTAGCACTTAGAGGACTGAATCAGAGGGAATATTTGTAAAAATGGCTGTGAACTCTTTGTTCTGTATGGCCGAGCTGATGTTGACAGAGCATTAGAGCTCGAGCTATAAAAGAGGGAAACATCTGGATGTGAGAGAGCAGCTGGATTTCAGGGTTATTTCAGCCTGTCTGAGGTTCTTGAGGGACAGCATCTCTGCTTAAGGTTGTTCCAGATCTACCTGCAGAGAGGCTGGAGCCTGGAGGAGGCAGAACCTGCTCTCTGCTGGAGCAGCTGGAGTTCTAAGAGCTGTTCCGACCAAGAAATTAGTCCAGGCTAGTCCAGCTGCACACTGCACTCTCCACCCTCCACCTACCCCACCACCACGCGGGCCACACTCTCCAGCCCCTCCGTACTAACCTCGAACTGGAGAAGCACAACACCACGTCACACAGCACGGCCCATGCACAAGTCCTGCCAGAGATCACCAGGTTCCCGAGTGCAAAAAGGACTAATCGTGCACATGCATGGAAAAAAAGTAAACAACGTGCAGCTAACTCAGTCCCGCTAAAGCCCTTCCGCACGGAGCTCCAGCTCCACTCCCCCCGCAGAAAACTCCGCACCGGGCTGTGGCCACAGCGGCATCGAGCGGCCAACAGGCGGATTCCTCCAAGCACCCTCACACTGCACAAAAACAGCACCCTCTAACAACAGAAACAACCACACAACGCTCACGCTGCATAAAACAAACACATCACACTCAACTACCCCTCATACTGCACAAAAACAACAGTCCCTAGCAATAAAAACAAAAACATAGTACTACCCCTCAAACTCCACAAAAACTGCACTTACTAACAACAAAAGCAACCACACAGTACTTAACTACCCCTCATACGACACAAAACAACCAAACTATACTCTACCCCCCATGCTGCACAGAAACAGCACCCTCTAACAACAAAAACAACCACATAGTACTCAGCTGACCTCGGATACACTGAAATATACTGCACAAAAACAACCCCACCACCTCTAACAGTGCACAAAACAAACACACAACACTACCCCTCATACTGCACCAGAACAACCACACAGTACTCTACTACCCCTCATACTGCACAAAATCCAAAACTCTCAGAATGGCTGTGTACAGCAAACAGCATGAAAAAATATTGACTAAAATAAAACGGTCATCAGTGAAATAAATCAGTTAAAGTAAGTAGAGTAGCATTTGACCTTTATACAGTACACCTTCAGAGCTCTTGAGGAATTTGTGCCTTGATGAGTCAGAGCTACTATGGTGACATATGGGGGAATCTACATTTTATTAGATTAATACATTTCATGTATTGGCCATTTGGTGTACCAAGAGTTTTCCAAAACTATTCCAAAAAAAATATTCCAAAACTGTCACCATCAGATGAACAGCTCTTAAGGCGATCATCTTTAAGAGAAGAGGAAAATGCTGAGTTTTATTCCTGATTCAGATATGAAAGAATATTTACAGGTGTTTCAGTCCAATATTTCAGCGTGAGAAGACAACGCAACACTGAGGATCTGGAAGGATGTGGAGCCTGTTATAAAGAAACAGATATTTGGCACTGAAACACAGAGACTGGACATCTGAGATATAGAGTAACATTTTATGGACAGGTAAGTGTATATTTGCAATTGAGGTTGCAAGAAGCATGAAAAAATACTCACCTGAAAAGTATGGAGGTTATAGTAGAGGTAAAATTTGAGTGCACAAAATACTCAAAAATATACATTACATTTAGTTGTGGAGGCTTCAGAATGCTTTTTGGGTGTGTATTACTGTACAGCTTTCAGCTTCTGTATGTATCTCTCTGTCTGTGGCTGCCTGTCCATATCTTTATGTTAACAGAGCTGACTAGGATATGAATGGCTTCTTAACTTGTACATAATGGCCATTTTCATTGGAGTTTAAATAAATCAGCTCTTTAAATTGCAGAGTATAAATACAACATGAGACTACAAAATGATTATAACCGTATCATCTATAACTGTTAATGCAAAAGATACCCTTCTGTTACTTACAATCAACAACAGACTCGTGAAAAGGTGATTTAGGACAACAAACCAAAATAAAAGTTTTGTTGCATCATTTATTTATTATTTATTCTTGTACAATTATCCAATCAGCAATTTCTCTAGGATGAATTACATCTAGTACCGCTGACATTCTGATGTATCGGACCAACATTAGTGGCTCACACTTGTTAGTTCATTTTAAAACACAAAATGTTCAGCTGCTGCTTAGACATTTATTATAGACTTACGGAACAGCTGTCTGTTATAAAGACAGTAGAAAAAGGGAATCTATCAGGTCTCTAAGTGAATCACATCAGTTTTTTGTGATGTTGCAGTGTGAGATTGTGTTGGTGTCTTTGGTTTTCCTGGTTGGTGTCTAAGGGTGGAGACTTTGTTATCCAGCTCATCCATGAAGCCCTCATCTACAGATTCACTGTCCTTGTCCTCTTCTTCTCCTGCACCTTCAGCCGGGAGGAAAATGTGCAGCTGCGTTCTGGTTGTATTGGCCGCTGTAGTGGGTGAAGGTCGCCTGGGTAGACATGGGGTCCCCCTGATGGATAAAGTCTCACTGAGTGGGGCCTGTGTGTACTGCTTCACCAAAGGTCTCAGGCCACACTGTCCAGCCCCCAGCCGCCGAGCTCGTGTGACGGACTGATCTAGTTTGGAAATAGGCCTTATTGGCTGAGAAAAGTGTGTGTACGCTGGTTGAAAGTTCTGTTGTGGTCCATTAGTCTTTTCAAACGACTTGCAAGGGGAAAGAAAGGGGGAACTTTTCCGAGGAGGTGGGTGGGAATTTCGAGGAAGCCCCTGAAACTTCACTGGTTGGACTGGAGCGAACAGGGACGGCTCACTGAGGCTGGGGACATAAAAAAAAACATTAATGAGGAAAGACATTATTTCTTTCCCAGTTAAAGTTTAAGACATCAAACGTCCTTCAGAGTAGTTTGCTGAGAAAGGCTTGATTCTAGAGAAACCTCGAGTGTTCACAGCACTGGTGGCAGGGACCAGACTTCCAAAGCCTTGAGTGTAGTTCCCAAATCCAAATCCAAATGGTGACTGTGTTCTCTACCAACCTGACTCAGCCAACGAAGAGCTTGTTGATTAGTTAATGAGTTGAATCAGGTATGTTTGATGACACAATTGCTTAGTATGGGGTCACAGCCCTGGACCTGGGAACCCTAATGTTTCTTAAAGCCACAGAAAGTTGCTGAAATGGTAAGACACATTGTCAGCTATTTGAGATAGTTTTGAATAAAGAGGTTTGGGCTAAAATGTATTTTGATTGCATTCATGGTGGAGAGATGTGTGCAGGGCATTGCAGGGGGAAACAGTCCAGAAGGAAGTCTATTTTACATTGAACATTTATGAATATTGCATATAAAAGATGTTCACTGGCTGTTTAGAAAGTGACTTAAATGGCAACCCCTGGTTCCTATTACCATCACCGTGAAGAAGTCAGAAACACTTTGGATGTTTACATACACTTTCAAAAGATGTCAATTAACACCATATTTTGTGCGAGGACACATGAACACAGCATCTCTGATACAGCTTGTGTAATGACAACCCATTACTTGAATACGACTGGTTGTTGTTGTGTTGAAGTAACACATACATTCCTGATGTTAATTTGCTAAAACGGCTGTGTTTGGAGTGTAATATTAGCTCATGACATTAACATTTTAACAACCGCACCATCTCCTCTTTTGGATTTTTAGTGGCAGGCACACTGAATAAGAGCAGCTCTCCGTTACTTAAAACCTTAGCAGCCTGCAAGCCACCTGATAAATGGGGCCGATAGGACTGTTGTGTTGACTGAGAGCTGTGTGGGTCTGTTGCTATGTGAGAAGTGCTTAGCTCAGG
This sequence comes from Brachypetersius altus, assembly GCA_037974465.1. Lineage (NCBI taxonomy): Eukaryota > Metazoa > Chordata > Actinopteri > Characiformes > Alestidae > Brachypetersius > Brachypetersius altus. The sequence continues at coordinate 17,364,804 of JBBPDB010000140.1, forward strand.
TTTCCTGGCACACACTGTACACTACCTACTGGAAACAGCAGTTTAGAAATCTGAATGGACCTGCCTATAGTAGGAGTAAGGGGGTGACGGGTGTGAACGATCTGCCTTACCCCTGAGATTCTGGCTTTTGGTGCAGGTTGATATCAACAAGTGAAGATAGTTTCAGATTAACATTGAAGTGCAACTGATTTTACTGTGATCTGGAGTGGATGCATATATTGGTTTCTAGGTTTGAGGTTTTCTAAGCTGGTTGACCATCATAAGTGGAAAAATGAGACTCCTGTTGAGAACAGGGTTGGGGGGGGGGGGGCTGATACACATCAGCTGACTTGTTAAAGTATCCAAATACAGTATATCAGAACAAAACCTCCCAAACAAATGAATAAATAGCAAAAGGAGGGGAAAAAAAATCCAACCTAGTTAATGTAACCACTTTCTATTGTTCGGAAGTCATTTTGAACCTTTTCTGCTAGTTTACTCACTTGTATACAGAGAAACGCAAAATGACTTTTACAGAGTTGTTCTGTTGACTTTCTCTTATATAACAACACACACTATATATATACCTATGTGTAGACGAATTGATTCATAAATTGATTATATATAGTTAATTACAGTTAACAGAGCTCATCTTAATTGTTTCTTCAAATTAAAAATTACAGGTTTAAATGGTCTTCTAAAGCTAGAAATGAAACTATTAAACTATTTAGATATAAGCACAAGACAATAAACATCTTAATTTTGTGTCATTCATTTTTAAACCCTCTAAGCATGAGGTGTTTACAAATCTTTTTGAGATATCTTGTTGAGCACCAGCCTTTGAAGCTTGAGGTATCGGCTCACCTGAGTGTGACCATGGAGGTCCGATGGTGGGCTGTTCTAGTCAGTGATGGAAGTTTCAGAGATTCCCCGAGAGCCGGGCCACTGCTGCGTGGCATCGGCAGCATGGAGTTGGAGAGCAGGTACGTTCGGGCCAGGGCTCGGCTCCGCTGCACTGCATTCTGGTGCTTCCGCTCAGCAGCGTTCAGGCCCACGCCAGCAGGGGCTCGAACTCCACTCATGTCTCAACAGACTGTAGACAGGCAGACCTAGTGCGGCCACCTCTGGGGGTACAGGTACCCAAACGAGGCCATAAATAATTAACGTGCATTAAAGATTCAAATGCGGGGCCCATTGATCACATGGCTACCCAATTCTCCCTCCCTCTTTTCCTTTCCCGCTTCCTGAGGTCAGCTTACAACCACTGGAGGGGCCAGATGTCAAATGGACGAGATTAAGTAGTTGGGTACCATTTTACAATGAGACTACCATAATGAAGGGAAGAAAAATGGGTTTGTTCATGTTATCAGGTCATAAACACTGTTGTCACTACGACTGATAGAAAGTGCAGCAGTAACCTGTTGCATCTGGTGAGGATAGAGGGGTTATGAAAATGACTAGAGGTGTTGACCTTTTTCAGAAGCATTCATATAAACACATAAGATAAAGCAGGACCAGTGGAGTGAAGCAGCTTTAGGCATGATACTACAAAGTTTAGCTTTTATGATTTAAGCATATTGTTTTATAGTCCATCAACAGTCAAAAAAGCTGAAGTACATGCTCTAATATGACACAATACAGAAGTGAGGGGTGATTTATGTTTCTGTAAAAGCTGCTGTTAAAACTGTTAAATCCACCTGACAGCTTTAGTTACCAACTAGTTCAGCATTAAATTTTTAAATGGTGCCCACTTTTCTTTCTTAAATCCAACCATCACAAATCTTGGTGTAATAGTTATACTAGGTCTCTGGAAGTTTTGTTTAGTACATTGTTTTGTACAGTTTTCCTGAAGTAAAAAGCTGCCAATTCAAAAAGGTGGGTTTCAAACTTCCTGCATATCTATAAAACCTCACTGCAGATGTTAAACTTGCTCATGGCCACTGCAGGCTACCAAGTTAAACTGTTAAGATGTAATTATACTCTATGTAATACACAGTCGTGTTCAGATGTTAATTATTTTCCATATATGCGTGTATCTATCTATAGGGTTAAAAAATACTCATACTGAAGCAAGAAATGCCTGTAGAGCCTTTGAGTTGCAAGAGTTCTAGTGATTACAAGCATTTGTAATACCTTTTAAATTATGTTTTAGAAGTCACATTTACTGATAAAGCTTGGTGGTGTATGGAATTCTATAAATGCATTTTTGCTAAGAGTTCATTTCCTCACGAAATGGACAGGCAATGTATCATGAATCAAATGTAAATAAGCTTGTAAGTAAAAGTAAGTAAGTAAAAGTGATCGTCTAAGATCCAAGCACAACACAAACATCTTAATTCTTTTCAGATTTTATTTTTTTTTTCCATATAAACAAAAATGTTTGATACTCTTTAGATTATCATTGTGCAATGCAGGTCAGACAGAACCATTGACCCACATTCACTGAAACTTCTTTCCCGTGCTATCAGCTTGCAGGTTCCTTTCCTTTTGGCTGGATCAGCGCCAGTATTAACAGCAACCCAATAAGATACAACAGTGATAAAACGAGAAACAGCAACCCCTTGAACTTAGCCTGTTGTAGACATCCACACGGAAGCTGTCAAGAGGCAGAATAACTCTCAGGCTTGAGACCTATTGTGACTTTGAGACACTGCAATAGGAGAGACGTACAGACATTGCCACACTAGAATCCATCCATTTCTTTCAAATGTTCCAGGTCGTTCTGAAAGCCTCATGCTGCACTCTGCATCCCTCTGAACAATACATTCTGCCACTCTCCCTGTGAAGAGAGAAAAGAGAAGGGGCAGGGGGTTCTTCAGGTTAACATTCAATGTACAAGCTACTTCAGCATGTTGTACATAATGATGGCTGGAGATTGCCAGTCTTTTACACACAAAAAAGCTAAACTAACTGATGTTCCTCTGACCTGCAGTCTTTCTCCCCTGGATATTATGTCCTTAAGAACCTGGACAGGTACCAGTTCACACCTTATGTTTAGCCAGTGACCTAAAGAGAGACAGAGAAGTGATAAATTAAAATGTCCAACATTCCAGAAGAAAACGTTTCTGCGGTGAGCTTTCTATTTCCTTCTCAGTCACGCTCCAGTCCTGCACTGCACAAGACATGAGCATATCCTAAAAGCTCAGGCCTTTTTTTTTTAATAAAAAAATGAAATCCATCTATACAACTAAATTTACAAATTAAATATTTACAAACTGTTTAGCAACTTTCCTCCAACCCAATGCTGCAGGACGACCACAAGCGCACACACCACACTTTTCACAAAAAGGTCTGCAAGAACCTTATTCGGTAAATAAAATAAGTTTTTTGTTTAGGAGCAAACAAACAGGATTGTTCATTTAATGATTTAAAAAATGACATGTAGTAATTAATTTGTTTATGAACAATTAATGACCAGCTGAAGAGCTAAAAACCTTTTAGACCTTCTGAATAGGAATAGGGAAGACTCCAGTTTCAGTTACTACTTACCTTATATTAAAAGGTTTGGAATCAGCCTGCGTCAGCCATGTGATGCCCCTGCGGTGAGACAGAGACAGTAAATAACAAGCACAAACTGAATGCTCATGGTCCTGAGACCTTTTTACCAGTCCTAGATGACTAAGCTAACGTAGCTAAAAATTAGGATTTGGGGAAATGCTATTAGTAACAGAAACACATGATTAACAGAGGGTTAATTAAACAAATTCTTAAAAGTTTAATAACAAAACACAACAAGTAACTAACTACCAACTACATCCTCCAACTTTGACACTTGGGGTTAATATCTGATAACCCTGAGCTGATCTTGTAGAGTGGATGATCATGCGATCGGGAGATGGCACATTTACACTGGTCCTTTAAAAACAGCTTTATTGTATTCCCTGTGCAATATTTAAATTTATGCAGAATCTGCACAGGCATTTGATAAAACATTTAGGAATGATATATACAATGTGTGCCTGACTACACCTGGTTTTCTGCATGTGGGTTTAGATAAATTGCAACATTAAATGTATAGTCAGGACAAACAGATGTGTTTGGTTACTTTTTAACATGTATACAAACAAGATACATATTTTAATGCCAAGTGCAAACAGTGCCTTTAAGAGATGTGTTAAAGTGATGTGTAGTGTAAATAGTCACATATTGCTACAAATGAAGACGAGTCACACTTTTAAGGTCTATTGTGTGTTGGGTGAGTAAACACAGATGTTTAATTCCACTTATGTCCTGAGTATGAAAAGTCTGAGAAGCTTTGATGCAGTCCATTAAAATCCGCAATAGTTATCTCTGTGCAGACCATATCACCTCTTTCACAGTGCTGAGTGTATGAATGCATGTGCTGCTTCACAGGCAGCTATCAGGCAAAGAAGGTAGTTCTGGCATCACACTCCTTATGGGTGAAATGAAGGCATGTTGAGTGCCACATGTCCACTGTCAGAGACAAAGAAAAATGGATCACAGTGCAGGTAGACAGACACTCCTGGACAGCCACAGTGCTGATCCAGAACTCATTCTACAAAACAGTGCCCCTATATTGGGGCACATACAGCCAACACCTGGTTTTCTTCAGGTGGGTTTAGATAAACCATTAAATGTAGAGTGAAAAAAAAAATACATTTTATGCCAAGGATTCCTAAGAGCTTGAACACAAGAGAGCAGTTCAAACATAACTGAGACAACAGCAGATAAATGAATTGTGAAAACCAGGAGAGAAGCCAAACGGTGTAGGAACTGAACTCTTCAGGCGCTAATAGGCTATCTAAAACAGGAGCTGCAAAAATCTGTTGGGTTCAAAGCTTAGGTCAGAGTTATGGAAGAGTTGCCATGAAAAAATACAAAAGAATTATCAAGTGTTCGTGTCCTCAGCAGCCTGAGTGCATCTTGTGATGTATATGGTGACACAGCTCAGTGACCTGGCTATTTACATTTGGCAAGAAACACGAGTAGATATGCAGGTCCAGATTTGTCCATGAGTATTTTTTTAATTGTTGTTTATTAACACAGTAGTACCAATAATGCAGTACTCATCTGCACACTACTAAGGGTGGATTGTGCCTTTTCAGACAGTGGGAACTCCACCCAAACAAAAGAATAATAGTCATGTGTGCATTCTAAAATTACCAGAGATTCTGAAATTATCAGCTATAAGTCCATATATACATATTTTCAATGCTATAAATGTAACCCTCCTCATTTGGCCATAGGTAAACTTAGCATGTTTAAATAGCTTAATTGAGAAGCTGAACAGACGAATGTGGAGTGAGGAGCAAATACAAGTATTCTAGCCCAATCTCTTATGAAAAATGCCTAAAATCATACAAGAAAAACAAGACTTCAGGCTGGACTGAGAATTATGTTCCAGAGGTACATTAAGAGTACTTTGGTAAAACTTAAATATGTAAAGACCACAATCACACAGCCAAAACATTTTCTTGGCAAAATATTTTAAGCTGGCCTTACATTACTACTTATGGAAAAAAAAGCCTTAGCCATACAGTTTCCATTGTGAATGGGTGCACATGCTCACTCTGAAACCACTGCAGTGCATCCAACATAAGAGGCAGCACAGCTTTTTTTGTCTCCGAAAACATGAAGCACAAAGCTCCAATTCCACATACTGATGGCAGTGTGGACATAAAGGTGGTCCAATCACTCTGAAAGAACATAAGAGGACAAAGATTGTCTGAATGCATCACTGGTGAGGGCATTTTAGCAACAGAAACTCTTTCAAAGACAGGTACTGATACTGAGGCATTACAGGGCAAAATAAAAGCGTTGAAATCTTCATGATTCAGAAGTGTACGTTATAAGGTATGTTATAAACGCATTTCAGTGCATTCTATAAACTCAACTCACATACTGTAGTAGATTCATGAAGCAGATTAGAAAAGGTCCAAAAAAGGTGACAGATTTTAACCTAAAATTCGTTTGATCCAAGGCCTCACGTGAAGAGTAGTTTGAACACCACCCCACCCTCTCACACCTCAATAATGTATCCTTTGCAGGAAACCCTGCAGTACTTTACAGATGCCATCCCATCCCCGTCGCATGTGTTTTTTTATTTTTATCATGAAAAGTTCAGCAATTGCTTAATTTCACGAATAATTACACCAGTGTTCCGCTGTCCAAGAAAAAATTCAACATGTATGAACTGCATACAGACTGTTGCACACAGAAACATGAAATACCACATATTCAGCATACACTACATACGGGTTATTCATATCGAGTCCAAGACAAAACTCTGCACTGTGAATCCATTTTCAGAAGTGTGATGCCAGAACCCCAATAACAGCATATGATTCAGGAAGGTGAATCAAGTCATTTTTTTCTTCATTGAACAAAAGACATGTGCACTTACCTTCTCTGATGGTATGCAAGCAAACCTCTTGATGTAAACAAGTCCAGGCTCAACTGTCCACTGATCTGCAGAACTACTCATCCTCACTGTAACCAACTGCTGGAGTGTCAACTGGTGAGCAGGGCAAGCTGGACACTGGCAGCTACTGCTTAGCTACAGCACCACCATCCACGCCATACACATTACAGACACAGAGACAAGCTCTCCTCACAGAGAAGCATCAAGTCTGGTAATGACAGTTCCATTGGACCTCACACGGAAAGTGCGCTTATCGACGAAGTCTTGACTGTCTTCATACTGGTGAATGATTTACTCATCTGTCCACCATCAACACCGCTTAAGGTGTAGTGACCGTGTAATGCTGTGATGCACAAAACTACAAAATAAGCCTAATCATATTTATTAAAAATATCATTTTGAATAACATTAATAAAAATTTGATTTATACAGTAAAGCACTATCCATTATGTTGGAAAGATAAATTTGTGGTTAAGAATAAATATTATATTTTTTTTAAATGCCTGTTTTACGACAAATCTAGCTGTGCAAAAGTTAAAATATATTAAACCAAAACTTGATACGTTAACTTCTTAAACTGCATTACACAATCTCTGATCAAAATGAAGTTATTTTGAGTTGAACAGCCAAATCTCCTTTTCCACTTTTCTGAAAAGAATTTGTAAGTGATCTTGGGAAATGTCTTCCGGAAGCAAGATAAGTCAAAGTGTATGGCTTGCATGTTAATGTCTGAGATCACCAAAATTGGTGACATGGCAATCTGGCTTTAAATAAACTGGATGTAAATTACAATATTCCAAATAACAGAACAATTCAGGAATGTTTATGAACATGTACTTAATCTGCAAGATCAATTTCGATCCTAGTACTAAATTACTAGTATAAATAGGAGTTGTAGTGAAACAGATTCGGTTCAAAATATTTACCTACTACAAATCGTAATCTAGTGTAAGTGAGCTAAAAACATCCAGCAGCATTAACAATTTTAAATTGTGAAAATTGACTAGTTACCGTAGCTTGTGATAGGTCCGTCATCATGAAACTTTAAATTATCTTCCACATAAATAATTAAATGACTGCATAGCCAATTCGATTTAAAGCTGTTGATACTCATTACTCCCAACAGACAGCAGCGCAAGCCCATACTATTCACTGCTGTACTCTAAAGCAGTGGTCCCCAACCTTTATTTCGTCACGGACCGGTTTAATGTCAAACTATTTTCACGGCCCGGCCTATAAGGGAGTGGCAGATAAATATACATATACGTATTTATTCAAATAAATGATACGCATAAAAATCAGGATATATTTTTAAAATATAATGAGGAATCTTTAAAATATAATAAACATAAATCCAGTGTGTCCTCGCAGCTTTATTAACAGCATTTTCATAACGAGCCAATAACATAACACGGGTAACATCCACTCAGCACACTAATGCTCATTTTCCAAATTAAACCATCGTTTAGACTCTGATAGTAAATAACACGGAAATACTCTGTTTTTTTTTTCTGTGCAGCCCGCGGACCAGTACATGACCCACGGCCTGGTACTGGTCCACGGCCCGGGGTCACTGCTCTAAAGGTACAGAATTATATAGAGTCTGTTTTCAAAGTGCTTCTAACACATCTCAGTAAATGTTTCTTGCTGGTTTTCATTTGCCTTGAAACATTTTTAAGCTTAAACTAAATTCTTGTTTTTCCTTAATTGTCCAAATGTAATTACTTTTGCCTTTGTGGTTATGTATTCATGTTTGAGAGGGTCTAGTTGACATTGACTTTAAGGAATTTCTTTCACGGCTGGTAAAAAAAAAAAAAAAATCTATAGAAAGAAAATGCAGTATACTATATAAAATGAGATTTGACGTTGTAATAGGACATTCAAGTCAGGAATTAGAATTTCTACTATTTGAGCAGCCCAACTTAAAACTCCATAGTTCATGCCAAACTTGTCTCCCCCATGGAACCATGGCATCATTTTGGCAGCATATTTCTCTTTCGCCAAAATGTGAATATACCTGGAGGAGCTTGTAAGCTACCAGCCAGTTTTTAAGATCCAGAAAAATCTCCATGAATAAAAGATCCATATTTAGTCTCCCATTTCGAATTTTACTTTTTACTCAAAAATGGTAATTATTAAATCAAGCATGTTTTTTGAGCAACTGTAACAGCACAAGTTTAGTATTTTGGGTCATTTAGTCTTAATTATGGCAGATAAAATCTAATGGTTTGTTTGACATTTGTCTTCTTTTTCTACTGCATTATGGACAGAGTTAGAGAACTGAGAGAAAGAACCATGACTGAAATACTTGCTAGTTGAAACATATGCATCTGAACTACTTTTCAAAATACAAGCATACTATATCCACAGCTTAAATTAACCTAGTTTTTAAATTGAAGCATGGCAACCAAAGCATACACTAAATTACAAAGCTAAGCAGAAGAACTGTGATTAACACTGAAGTGTTTTTAACTGAAACAAGTCAGCATTTCATAAAATCAAGGCTGTGAATAACTGATTTGAAAGTGGTTATGGGAGTTTTAAATGGGTATCGGTGTTTTATACAATAGTTTGGGTCATTCTCTTCAACTAGCTGCAGTAGAAGAGTGTGTAACGCAGCTTTTTCTTTGAGATTCACAAACAGTAAACCGCGCCAAATTTAACCAAATACACTTTAAACAAGACTTGAGCTTTTATTGTAAGAAGAAAGCATTATAGCAAAAACTAAGCTTAATTTTTGCAATATAATTATATATAATTAAACTTTGACAGCTTTTTAAAAAAAATGAAAGTAATTAATCAAGCAGAGAAAATCCTTGCACTGCTGCATCGCCCTGTAAAGTGTAAACGGTTTATTCGAAAAAGGTCAGTTGACAGGTTGGATCTGGGAGGAGTTACATAACATTCTTAGGCACAAAAGACGGCCAAGCTTGAGTCCCAAGTATTATCGCGGTCTAATGACAGCATAGCAGGCAACACTACTCCCCCAAAACCGAAGACTCCCCGTCCAGGCAGTAATGCTGCAACCACACCAATAGGAGTCTTTGGTCTGCACTCCTATGGCTACTGTAAGTCACATGAAGGAAACTTTAAAACAGCAGCTCCAATCCCCCATATCAGCCCATTCATGGGAGAAGTCTTCTTCTAGAAGTTGCTTGTAATTATCTCTGTAAAATACGGTTCCACCATCCATCCACTCACTTCCCACAATGTTTATTTGACAGCACCAGGCTGAAAGGTAGACGGGTCCATGCCATAGAGGCAGCGAGCATAGCTGGGGTTACCTTTCTTTATTTGTCTCTGGAGGTTTCTTCGCCGTTGCCAGGACTTTCACCCTCATGTCGAAATGTTCAAGTCTTGCCAGTTCATGAGCTGTATTCAACTTTGAAATCAGTTAACAAAAATCAATTACTTTTCCCACAATTACAATAAATCTGAGACTGGTGGTCATTAGTGCTGGGCAATACAGTGTTTATCGTGCCAAATAACTATTGGTTTGTAAGGTATGCTCATTTCAATGATTATTTAAGGCACAATAGACCCATGACAAAAAGCACGTATTAATCAGGGCCTGACATACAACTGCAATGTGTGGAATTTGCTGGGAGCTTCCTGACAGGAAGTCTTGATTAACATTTACAGCACTGAGTAAACTTGTGTAATTTTGTGAGCCAAAAGAGACTTGGTATTTCAGTATTTCCTGAATAGCAGTCACACAACCAAATCTATGCTGTCTCTTATTTCTTTAAAATAACAGTGGGTTTGATTTGAACGATAAACGAATGTGATACTGGAAGTGGATATATGTGCAGAAAACAACTTCATACTAAAGTAATGTAGCTTACAGAATTTAGCAAGTCAGCTAAAATTCATGTTAAAGGCAGCTGACTGGTTCACGGACATAGATAGGATTGACTTCAAATCCTGGAATAAAATGAAAATGTTGCTACTGGTAGCAGTTCGCTCATTAAATACCGTTTTAGCATGAATACACCACCAAGGGACAGGAATCCAAATTGTTTTGGATTTTTCTGTTTTTTTCAGTCCAAAACTATCATTGAATCCATAATATGCGCTGTAATGAATGTTAAATACAATGTTACATCTCAATTTCTCTTTAAACAGGGACATAAAAACCCACCTGCAACAGCCATGTTCAAAATGATTCATATCTAGGTTACCGTTTATAAAAAAAAAACATCTTTAAGATGTAGGTTAAAAGGTTTCCACGCTTCATCTAAAGCCAATTAAACTACCATTTACTCAAAAGACTGAATCAAGAGATTAAGCAACAAGATACTGAAGGAAATTTAAAGGACAAAATATAACTGACTCTAGTTTGGCCAGTATAGCTGAGAAGCCAAGAATGAAGAGGAGCACACAGTGTAGCTAACGGGTTAAACCAATTCATTCTGGAAATGAATGAGAATAAGCACAGATTTGTATCAAACAAATAACTTACCAAATCAATATTGCATGAGATTTGTTTCATCTACCAAAGTTATTTCCTTCTAGATGAAATGAATTGGGTTTTTTTTAAAACATACAATTAAAGTAAATTAAATGTCAATTAAAAGTCTGTCTCTCCGATTAAGAGCACATCAGAACTCTTAAGCTAAAAGCCACTTCGATGCTATAAACTCCCTTATGTGGACAATCATTAAGCCAATTCTTCACGAAGGCAAAACATTTTGGTTAAATCAAGTGTCTGCGACATCCTCAGTTGTGATGACTGGGAAATGTGGTACTGAATTTTTCATTGATACCACCCAGCACTAGAGTTCAAAAAGAACTGCTGTTGGCAAACCAACTTGTTTTCTGTGTACATTGCCACTGTTCTAAGGAATAGGAAACTGCTCCAAAATACTTACAAAATAAAAAACATTAAAACAAATTTTAACAAAGGCAATGTACAGGAGAACTGCAGAGGACACAATTAACACCTGTATTTAAAAAAAATCTACTTTGCATAAAGGTTAAAATATTTATAAAATCATATAAAAGTGGCACTATTTATAAGAAAGTTTTTTTTTTAAATTTAGAGATTGTTCTATGTAATGGGCACACAAAAACAATCATTCTTCAAAGAGAGTACAGAGAGAAAAAATGTAAAGTAAGTAAACTTGCTGGTACTACTTTCACTGAATGTCTACAAATTTTTTGTAGATTTGCTTAAAGCCAAAAATCCTTTTATTTAACAATGAATTTACAGATAACTTGCCCGATTCTATACTCTAGACTGTCCCTGCCCTGGACATTTCAGTGTTTTCTCAGTTTTAACACACCCAATCCAACTAAGTGAATGAAACAAAAAAAGGCGCAGGGCATGGTGTCTTCCAGGAGTGTGATTGGAAATGTGTAGATTAGTAAAAGCATGTAAATATATAATTTTGTAATGTATGTATTACTTACCACATTGACTTAATGGTGAAAAAAAAAAAGCTACAATTACTTTTCTCGGTTCAGAGAACGAAATGGGGAAATTTTTTACATTTCTAAATTAGCCTCTCAAAACTGTCGCATGTGAAACTCCATTTCTCTTTTACTGGTTGGACTAAAAAAAAGGCAGATCAAGGGCACATGGGTAAATCCCCAAAATGTTGACGCTGAAGTACTTGGAAACAGTTACCTGTTGAGGGAGAAAAATACAAAGGACCAACACAACAGTGATATTTCTTCATTAAGATTTTTAACTCGAACTACACATAAGAATGCTGGACAAATGCAAACACTACAGTTTGAACTGGCCAGCAAAAACACCAAATTCTGTTAGGTTTGACCTACAAAAACAAAGTACCAGTGGATGAGCCAGTGGTAAAATGACTGACAGCTACGCAGTTCTAGCTGGCTTTGATTCAAGCAGGTCTGCGCAGCAGAGAAACTGAATGCTACTGTGGAGTGAAGATCAATGGCACCGATTTAGCAACGGTTACCATAATGCATCTATAGAACAAATTTGTTTTAGTTTAACTACAATACGTTTAGGCTGAAAAATAGCCATTTACAAAGTGATTGGGTGTTCTCACACCCATCTAGGTTTGGTCAAACTGAAAGAATAGAGGGGATTATTAAAAAATAAAAAACAACAACAAAAAACAAACATTGCGACATTCCTGTGTCCTTTTGAAAGTTTTTTTTTTTTTTTGGAAACTTACCTACTGCAACACAGGATGCAATTAAGCTCACAGGGTAAACTGCACCCCAAGTAAACAATGCCTTATTGTTTAAACTAGTACTACTAACAATAGGCAAGATTCAGTTTGATAAGTGATTCTGTGCTCACGATTAACAATATATTCAACAAATTAAGGACCCCGCCCCCCCCAAAAAAAGAAACCCAAATTAAACAATTTATGTATGTGCATTGTTTTAGCAAAAACCAATGCACATACATCAAATACCACAATCATTATTCTACATATCTACAATGTATTTATCTTTTTTTGCACCAATATAGCATGAAATTTTAATGCATTATTACACCCCTAATTGCTAGTCATTTTTACCATAGTTCATGAAAAAAAGGAATTAAAACAAACTAATCATGGTCCTCCATCATATGGATTTAATTATGTCTCTTGGCAGGACTTTCATTTTTCCTCTAAGGCTAGCCTGAACAGCATTCACTGAGTTTGTACATAATCAGGAATCATTCAGAATGAGTATTCATTCATTCTCAAAAGCTAACAACTTATGCTTGATAATTAACCATAACTGCCGTTATTTTTCACTACTGAAATTCCACCTGTATTCAGTAGTGGACAGTAATGTACTCACTTGATATTTGATGCTATGAAAGCCACAACTGTAGCCTCATTCAGATACAACTTTCACAATTCAATGAGTGGGTAACGTTATTTTATCACAGGGGTTCTGTTATGTGATGGCAGAGAGCCCCCCTCCCACCGACACACTCCTCGTCCACTGCCAAAACTAACCCAACAGGCAAGAGCTTAGGGGTCTAAGCTTCGGGTGTTAGCACCCTCACCTAAAACCAACAGTAAACTATACATTTTATTGTACATGCCGCATTGAGCATTTTATTGCATCATAACTTATATGCTCACATGCCAGGCATCTCCGTTCGTTAAGCTTCAACTGCCATGTGAACAGTAGTGCGTTGTTTTAGTGACAAGGTGATGGACGGCTAAAATGAATAAGCTCTAATTTAATTTTCCCCTCCTTGTCATTTTACCGCAGTTAATTAATTTGTTCGAGAGCGGGGAAAAGACGAAACTTCCAAAGTGTATAAATATATACATTTAAATACTAATGTAAAAGATTATTATTTAATCACATGACAGCCCTAAATTCTTACAGTAAATTCAATGTCACGCAGTGTATTCTTATTGAGTTCAAGAACACTAAATGTTTAATACAACAACATTCTAAAAATGGTATCTTCAACCTTTCAATAAAAGGCAGTGTGCCATAAATTTAGATTGGATCATACTAGAGACTGAATTCAATGTAACGCCCTTCCATCTTTAAGCATCAAAAGCAAGTTTTCTCTCAGATCTTTCTGCGGATGTGAGTCAAACATTGTTTTGACAACGCTTACGTGGGGTTTGAAGAACCAACGGTACGCTTTATTGTAAATTTACATTAATTCAAAATGTTGAATGGCACAGAACATGGCCATATAAAGATCAGAACAACTTACAAGAATAACCAGCATAACAAGTAACATTGCATGATAAGTAAGAAAGATTACATGGGACATGCTAAGCAAGAGGTTACTCCTGCTGAGCAGTTCACTACTTTAATCTAATTTTAACACACAGATTACGAAAAAAAAGAATCTTGCCACAAAAAGGATAGGTCTTCAAGCTAAAACTGCAAAGAAATATTTTAAACTTAAATACAATTAAGACCCCAGAAGCTCTGGGCATCCAAACACGAGCTCCATCATATAAAAGTGCCAGATCAGAAGCGTGGCTTCTTGGCAGGTCCATCGAATTCCTCACGGACCCTGCCAAATCCTGAATTGCCAGGACCCATGCCCCTCGGACCTCCAGGGCCACCTTGAGGGAAACGCTCATTGCGCTACAGTGACGGTGTAGGGAATTTGGGAGAGGAATTCATTTTCGTGTCCATGTGCAGAAATAAAGTGAAATATAGCCACAAGTTCCACAAGTTCATATTTTGAGCCAAGCGTATTAAAGTGGTGATCCAAGGGAAACATTCGATGAAACAGTTCCATTACGCAGATCCACAGGTGCCACAGGTAACATAGGAAAAGGAAGAGAGGGTAATGTATTCGTTAGCAATATCCTACCATAAAAAAAGACAAGGGCGGAACTACAGTAACCATAAGGCAGGAAGGCAGAAAACTTACAGCCAGCACTGTTCATCTACAGGTTTAGACACAGCTCTGTTCTAAACTAATATTTTAACATGTTTTTAAGCCTGCTAATGGCCTATTGTTTAAGAGCCACTGTAAAGCAGCTGCCAGGACATCATGCCTGGTCATAGAAATAAAAACTATTTTTAATTATATTAGAGTAAAACAGTAGTGCTTCTAAGGCTGTTGAAAAGCTGAAACTTGGGTTAAGGTTTTCTTGTTGATTGTTACATATATTCATACTAATAAAGCTATAAATTATACCATTGTGTTTTTCCAAGTGTGTTTAATGTGTTTGTATTGCCTCAAGCTGCAATGTACCTCCCCTGCTGCTCATTCAAACAGACCATATTTAACCAACCTCATAATTCCAAACCAAACTTATTCAAACCTGTTCCCACACGGGTTATGAATAGTGTACAAGTAAACAGGCCAGTTGAGTGTTAAAGAAAAGTCAGACAGATAGCATAGACACTGTTTTCCCATGATTAATGTTTCACATCATGGTATCAAGACATAGCTTTACTTTACATATTAACCCATTTAATCCCAAAGGTAACAATTGTTGCTGTGTTTTTTTTTTTAATTATTTTGGAAGCTCCAAGAGTGCCGTTTTGGCTTTGGGCAGCTAATGAAAGTTAAAAAATTAAAAAGAGGTTGTCTCCCATAAATTGCATCAATGTCATGTGACTTGTGTGAATGGAGACATGACCACACCCCTTTACATCCAGCCTGCACCTCTGGAAAGAGATGTCTGCCTCAAACTTGTACAAGAGGAAGTTCGTGAAATACCTTATTTAACAGATAACACAAATATTTTGAACACATATTTTCTAAAGGGTCTACTACTTATATTCAATGAGAATTATATGCCTGCATGCATCTTTTCACCGTAAGAAAAATAAATGAAAGCGCAGCAACAATTGTTGCCGCTAGCATAATACATAGTCACAGTGCTATTTATTCTACCTCTCAAAGGTTTTGGCTGTTTATTCTATTTATATTTTGTTTGTCTCCCCCCCCAACACAACTTAAAACCCCCGATCAGGCCAGGAGGTGTTGCATGAGATCTTGTAAGGGGTGGAGGTAGCTCAGTGGGTAGGATACTTGCCTCCAGACCGAGGTCATGGGTTCAAATCCTACCTACAGCACCACCACTGGGTCCCTGACCCTTAATCCCTAAGTTAACCCTAAGTTACCCCTGTAGGTAGAGAATGGAAGTCGCTTTGGATAAAAGCGTCTGATAAATGCCTTAAATGTAAATGGTGGGAAGACCAGCTGAGACCAGCTGAGTCACCTTACCCATTCTCTACATATGTACCACATAGTGGGTGTAAATACGTTAAATAGGTGAAATTTAGACTATGCGTTTTCCCATCGGCAACAATTGTTGCAGAGTATAAAACCTATGTTTTCACCATCACCCACCAAAAAATGAAAAAAAAAAAATCATTGTGTGTTAGGGAAGTCTAAGGAGTAAAATACATGCACTTATTTTGCAGGGGAAATTTTGGGATTAAACGGGTTAATCTAAACTTTGAAAAATCAAAGTTGCGGCACAACATCATATAGAACTGCACTGAATTAAACGTTCATCAGTTATAGTGAAATTACACTTAAGTAGTAAAGCCAAACAGACTGGAATGCTATGTTGCGCAGCTTGACAGCTTTACTAGAAATGTAACTTCTCTGAAGACTCAGCAGGGGCAGCCATAATCATGTAGCCATCACATCACTAATGTTCATGAAAGCCTAAGTGGTGATTCAAGATAGAAAATTACATTAAAGTGTGTGGTGTTTATAGGCTTTTAGAATTAAGTTAAATTGGCTGGAGAGTGATTTTAGCTTGAACAGACTTTTTAGGTGAACTGCTCTACTAGTTAACTAGATATAGACAATCTTAACACTTTGAAACTGTTAACCAGCCATTTCGTTTAAAGCTCAGCGCTCGTCTTCGTATGGTAAACATCACATTAAATGCGTATTCTCTCAACACTGTCCCAACAAGCCATTCCAACTGTGGGTTGTGGTATGGCATGGTGCTGCGAACATGTGAGAACATGTATGCCTTCAGCAACACACATTACAACAGTCAACATGTCAAGACGTTTGTGCGCGCCAACGGTTATAGAAGTGTTTTCACATACATGAAACCCTAAAGAATTTTATGCACATGCGAGTACAATAAATCAAGTCTTTGGTATTAAAGTGGAGCACTGCTGAAGTACAACTTTAGACAACTGTGAAAATAGTATTGGTGAATCATTTTATAAGCCAAAATTACTGTTAATGGCACTAAAAGTCAAGCAAATTTTGGAGGGGTTATCAGTCGAATCAAATGGTCCTCTGAACACAGTTCTTGCATTTTTAAAAACAGGATTGTGGAGTGAAATGTCTATTAGCAATGCAAGACCTCCACCATCATTTTTAAAATGTTTAATAAGAAATGGAACTTTTCAATCTGGCAGCAAAAATATCTAGATTGTCAGTTTAAAGTAATGCATTTTTTCTTAATTTTCTCTTGAAACTTGGACATGCTCATTATGATAAATGCCGTAGATATTTAAAATGTGACATTTACTTTTGATTAACAGTAAACTTTTAACTTTGCTTAATTTACAATGAACACACAAAAGGAGTTCTTCAGATAATTATGCACAAAGGGTATTCACAATTACAAATGTGACACTAATTCAGCTCTGAATTGGTGCTTGATTACAAATGAGTAATATAAGCTAATTTTCTATGCGCTCACTAATGTCTTGGCATATGTGCACGTAAAATACTGGTGAGGAATTCTGTATAGTACTTACTCACTGTCGCATTTTTTTCAAACGGAACCCACAGTGCAGCTGTCGAGACACTAATGCCCCAGTAATGTCCCAATAATTCCAATAGGTAACTTGTTCAAGACACCACATGTTGAAAAATACCATTTCAAATTTGAATTCAAAGGTCACTGGTTATTTAAGCAATCACAGGATTATATACTGTAAAAGCTAAATGCCCAGGTCTGTTATGAGCCAGTATGAATTTAGATGTAGTTTGACACTGTCCATGAGTAGCATAATGTCACATAGGACTGCCATAGACCATCAGCTCATCCAAAAGCTCAGCATTTATTCACAAAATATTACTGTCAAGTGACATGTACTTGCTTTGAAGTCGATCTGCACTAAAAATCCCCACAGCACCTCAGAACTACAAAGTGCCACTGGACAGTTGGCCCACTCTATATGGGAGGCAACAAACATGAGTCATTAGAAGCTTGCAGTCAAGTTTGCCCCAAGCGCAAAAATACATTTCAAGAGAGCTGTTCCAAAGAGAGTAGTCCAGGTCTACTGCTGCAAAGATTAGAAGCTGCAAAAATTCAAAGACTACAGTTCTACCCATTCATGCCTGCCTTTATTCACCACATCAGACAGGACTTACACGTGAATGCAGTGAGTAGTTACAAGTTCATTGCTTGGGCTTTAGTGCAGACCGACTTTGAGCAAATTTGGCGCGAAAAAAGGATTAACAAGCTGAGCATGGCGGCTGAGGAAACGTTTTTGGCAAACACGGCTCCGAAGATATCGAACAAAGATGTCCGCCAAGAGGTTTGACCAAGCCCCAAACTGATCACTCTACAATCATTCAGCCCATAAATGGCCTCGTGTCGAGCAACCAGCTCCATTTCATTTTAAGCGCCACAAACTCCAAATACTCCACCATTACACAACACTCTGCCATTTACTCTTTGCCACCACTGGATACATTACCATTTCGTTGGGGACCATGCCCCCTGCTGCTGGTCCGCCCATTCCCTGGTGACTGTCGAAGTTCATTCCTGTCAACTGAAACTTCTGGTTGGGAGTACCAAAGGGCAAATCTAGGAAAACATTTGAAAAAGTATGCAATGAATGGGCTTTGCAGGAACTCAGAACTTGGCTGTATTAAGGTCACAGGTCTTAAACAGTGTTCTTGGAAACATACTAGTGTTCCCCCCACCATTAAATAAACCAGTGGCCTGCCAGACCAAATTCATTTGCCGTATGATACAGCTATTATGGTGTAACTTAACGTTTAGGTTATTGGTGTACATGTCCAAGTTGGGGAAATTTTATTTGGGCCAAAACATAAGACATCAAATTCAGATCAAGTCTGTGGCAAAGAGCAAGCATTGTCTAGTTGTCTTTTAGCAGAACTTGATTTGTTTTTTTTGCTCCCTGGTTACAGTAGATACATTAAATAGCTCAGATAATGGTCACAAATTGGAATTCTTAAAAATAATCACAGAATGTAAACCCTTGATGTGTTTGCAAGGGCCTATAAACAGGCCAGAAGAAGAAAAAAATAAGTCAATGCTGCACATCATGCTATCTTTTCACATCATCAAATCAAAAGACATAGTATGATGGACTGAGTGACCATGTAAATATAAATGGTTAATAATTGTGAATTGTACTAGTAAGCTGTCTCAAACTGGACAACAGACAATAATATACAGTATACTGATAATGTGTACAAGACTGTTTAGCCTGTAAGGAAACCACTAAAACATTGGGAAAGTAATTATGCTCTTAACAGCTTTAAAGTGTTTACCCAACTGAACTGTTTTATGGCTGACAGCTCAAAAGTCATTTACTGTCAGCACAGATATGAATATCACTAACTCCACAAATTAGTGAACTCCTCAAAGGCTATAAAAATATAACTCACCTGCCAAGCCAAGACCTCCGGGATTCATTCGCATCTCCCTCTCCCTCTGCATTAAAAAACACAAAAGAAAATTAACTAACGCAGTCTGTGTAAGACAATGTTGGTTGTTATCAAATTTCCCCTAACAGCTGTGTAAAATCGCAAAAACTGAAATTACTCACGTTGTCCATGAAACCGCCCATTCTATAGGATTCCTCGCGCTTGCGTCTCATCTGCTCTTCCAGTTCCCTCTGTCGCATCATTTCCTCCTCCCGTCTACGACGCTCCTCCTCTTGCCTAGAGAGGAGTGTTAATGATTAGCACACATCTCAAAAGGAGCAAATGCAAAAAAATTGTTTCAAAAAACATTATCTACCTCAGCTGCATCTCTTTGCGTTTTTGCATTTCCTGGTTATGCATCTCTTCCATACGTCGTAGCTCCTCTTGCCTCCTAAGAAGATCTATAAGCAAAAAAGAAAATGTAACAGAGTCTAGACATCACTGTGCATGTCCAAATGCAGAAAACTGCTCACACTCACCCTGTCGAAGCAAATTAGCTTGATGCTCATGGTAGGCATCCTCCATCTCTGCCTCCAGCTTCTCACGAGCCTCACGGATGTTTTTCTCAACTTGCTGCCTCTGTTGCTTCTCCATTTCATCAAGGGACTTCCATCGCTGGGAATATTCGAACTCAAAACTGCCTGGTCGAGCAAAACGTGGAGGTTGCTCTCTCTCTCTACAAATTTGGGGCACACAAAAACAGATGCAAGTTTATCCAAATCACAGTCTCTGGTTTTAGTGCATATAAATGTATGTCTGGCAGGAAACTGCTTTACTAAACTTACTTCTGATAGCTTGGGTTCTTCTGGGCAAGTTTCTCTGGCAGACCATCCTCATCATCATACTGTTCCAGCAGCTCAACAACAATGGGACGTGGTGCCCTGGTGGTTGGAAAATTTTTCAACAAAGCAGATAAGCATCAAGGAATCCTAGAACATAAAGTATAAAGAATCTAATTTTCAAACAAAAAATACAACTGTAGTACTTACGCTGTGAGCAAGAACACCCCGTCATTACACCGATCAAGTGCCTTTCGTGCTGCAGGCTTGGTAGCAAACTCAACAATGCCCTTTCCAGTTGAACGGCCACGGTCATCTACAATAACTATTGCCCTCTCGACCACTCCAAACTGTGAAAAGGCCTCATCGAGCAGCTCATTGGAGACATAGGGGGACAGGTTTTTCACAGACAGTGCAGCAGAGTGGGTCGCAAAGCGTACCCTAAGTGGTCTGCCTTTCATTGGAATATCATCCAGTTCAGCTTTTGCTATCTCTGCTATAGCACGTGACTCCTGAAAAACAAAGAAAAAATAAAACAAAATGAAAACCACCTGAGCTATGAATTACAACTGCTTATATTGTTGCAAAGCATGAGAAAATCTTACCAGTCTGATGAAACCAAAACCTTTGCCTTGATTGATGAAGGTCTCACTGGGCTCTCCATACTTGGCAAACAATTTTCTGAACTCCGCGTCAGTGATATCGTTGGGTAAATTGCCAATAAACAGTCGACATCGCTGAGTGTATGTTTTCTCTCCGGGTTTGCGTAGCAAAGAAAGAGTAGCCTTCAGCTCCTAAAAACAAACAGATTTAGACAATTGTCCACAACAATTAGCAAGCTAGTTGATTCTAGCTGTTCAAAAGGTATGGGGCACTGAATGTTCAGTATATCCCAATTACCCCAAATAAGACCATTAATCCAGATGAGATGGAGTCCAAATTTTGCTTTAGTTTAGAACTTGACCAACAAAGCCAACGTAACTAACAAGGTATTCTCAAAATCACCTGGGATAGAAGGAAAACAGCACTGTAAACTGAGCCTTTACGTACATTACTGGTTTCACAGCTGTACAGAGCAAACAGTTCACTGAAATTAATGGAAACTGATTTCTGAACAGCCAACAGAATAACTTTACTGAAAAGGTGAAGTCTCGTCTCTATACGTAGGTATGTCTTCTGAATGTGTATTTTGAACTCAAGGGCTAAAACAAGCATAATGCGCTACTGAACATGATTTCTGAAATATTTAAGAGTTGCTGCGAAACATAAGTAGTATTTTTTCAGATACAGATTAAAAAATAAAATAAGAGAAAACGAACAAAAGGAACGGCTAAATTACTATTTTTAAAATGTGTACTCATTTCTTAATCACACTA
Organism: Brachypetersius altus; assembly: GCA_037974465.1. Lineage (NCBI taxonomy): Eukaryota > Metazoa > Chordata > Actinopteri > Characiformes > Alestidae > Brachypetersius > Brachypetersius altus. The sequence goes on from JBBPDB010000140.1 coordinate 17,386,404, forward strand.
AGTTGTCTTTGTGTAAAAACAAATTAAAAGGTAAAGACAAAACTAGCTAAAGAAAAAAGTACTGGCTAGCATTAGCAGGGTGTCTATCGTGATAGCAAAAACAAGACCTTCGACACAAAGGCAATGCTAAAACAGGCAAGTAAACAAACCACGAGAAACAAAACTTGGATACCAACAGTATTATTGAGTACTGACAGCTTTTTCCATTTATTTTTTGTGGTCATTAGCATTAGCACTTCGTGTTAGCCGGGTTCGGGCTTTGTTGGGAGAGACAAAATGGCGCCCGGTCCACGTTACAAAAGCAAACGAATCAAAGAGCTTTTGAGCTTTTTGGGTTTAAAAAATCATCATACCTGAGGTTGGCTCTCGCCTTCGCTCCGGACTTCGTTGTGTGCTGGTTTCTGTCCGTTCCCAGGATTTGGCTTCTGGAAGTGTTTTCTGGGCTGGTTCTGAGGTGGGGCCTGCTCGGGCCGAGTGAAGGCCGGGGGAGACTGCATCTTCGGTGGCTGCTTCTGCTGTACCGGGCTCTTGTTCTGGGGAGGGCCTGGAGGTTGTTTAGGCTGCTGTTGTTCCTGCGGCTGCTGCTGAGCCGGGCTTTTGATCTGAGGGAGACCTGGAACCTGTTTTTGCTGCTGCTGCTGCTGCTGTTGTTGCTGCTGCTGCTGAACCAACTGTGCAGGAGCAGGAGGAGGCGACTTCATCTCTGGCTTCACGTTTCCTCCATCAGTCTTCTGAGGGGTAGTCGGGGTCGGAGGAGCCCCCTGGTTCGCCTGGTTGACCTGGTTCGCCTGGCTGACCTGGTTGGCCTGGTTCCCCTGGTTGGCCTGGTTACCCTGGTTGGGCTTGAAACCCATTTGAGGCCCCCTGTTTTGAAAGGAGTGTTGTGGATTGTTCTGGTTCCTGAAGTTTGGGTTGCCCATGCCGCCCCGCATCCCTCCGAGCCCGATCCCTCCACGGCCCCGCTGCTGGAACCCTCCGCCGCGGTTCCTGAAGCGATCCCGAGACATAGCTGAGTTTTACAAGAACGTGGAAACAGTTAACGCAGAGAAATCGCTATGTGCGTGGACCAAAATCGCACTCGATTTCGTTTTTGAGGGTTTCTTTTTCGCTCGACAAAACCCCTATCACTCGTCTCCAGAACCCCGTCGTAAAATGGCCGACCGAGTGGAGCAACAAAGGGCAGGCACAGAATGGAGCTGTGGCGTCACTATGACGACCATGCGTGGAACCTCCTACTTTCCGCCCCTGGACGAGCGTCACTCACTCCCATTCATTTTGTAACGCATAGACAATATGAACAAATGTATTGGGACGCTAACAATTACACCAAGAGACTTTTAATGACACTGCATTCAAATACATAGACTTAAATATGGAGTCCCCCCCTTTGCAGATATAACAGCTTTTGAAGTGTCTATGTGGGAATCAACCATTGAACTGCAACGCCAAAAGCACCAAGGATCGACCGAGGATGACCCAACCTAAACCCACAACTCCCTCAATTGACTTTTAAAGCTCTTGTTGAAAATCTCATTTATTTTCTGTTGCTTTTGAGTTTGGGAATGGATTGAGGTTCTTCTTCTTCATTTTTAACCATGTTCAGTTTTTTCTATATAATGTTTTTTAAAATGTGTTTAATAAATAAATTGACTTGACCCTTTTTTGTTGCCCCTTATAGTTACACATGAACACACGACATAAAACACTTTCTCTGCATTTAACCCATTTACCAAGTGAAGCAGTAAGCTGCTACCAATGAAGGTGCCTGGTGTGCAGTATCTTGATCAAGGGTACCTCAGTGATGACACTAGCAGTGCTGGGATTCAAACCCAAAACCTTTTAATTGCAGTGGCAAAACCCTAACCACTAGGTCACAAGCTGCCTTTTTTTTTAAGTTCCCAAAAGTGAATATTTTATGACACTGTTTTTTGATATCCATTGTTTCTTATTCTGACCAAAGAATATCTACTTAAAATGTACAGTGCACTGTGGAGAAACCCTGGCACTGTAGAGAAATAGAGCATTAAGGCCTATATATATATATTTATTTTTGCAAAAGTAAGACATACTAGTTTTTTTTTATCTTCTACAGTATTCTAATTATTCCAGGAACAGAGGTGGATTGCTTGGCCTCAGCAGTTGCTGCTTACAGCTGTTCTTAGTATCTCTCCCTTATGAAGTGATTAGACAAGATCGCTTTGTTCTCTCCACATATACATTACAGCACAACTCAACCTCTGTCATATGACAAATATTGCTTTTCCAACTGAGCAAAACCAGGTAAAAGTAGCCTCTGTTCTACTTTGAAATGCATTGACTTTGTTGACTCATAACACAACAGTTTAGTACCTCTAGAGCCCATCTTTTGACTGATAGCTGATGATTGCCTGATTAGCTGAAAGCTGCAGAATACAAAAAAGGGCACGGTCATTGCTTGACATGAATGATCATAATTTGCACAGTTTTTTCCCTTAGCACATCACCAAAGATCAGGTCCTCCAGCTTTGCACTGGGTCTACAAGGTTTCTGTGTCACTTGCGTAATTTACTCAAATCTACGATAGACATGAAGCTTTTCTGCAGAACCAAACATGCATTTGTGCTAAAGGGAAAATGTGATTTGTGTGAGGAAATCTGTATGTTCTACAGAAAAAAAGTGTATCACATGGAAATGAGGTGGTTACTCATTTGTGGAAAAAGGGAGCGCCCACCAATTTTTTGGTAAAATGTGCTTGGAATGAGTCCTCCCCAATGTGGCAGATATTTTCGCCCATGGCTTCTGTACTTGCACACCTGGAATGGAAATCTTGCGGGTCTTGCTTGGTGTCTTGCTCCAACCCCAACAAAAGCATGTGTAAACTGCTCATTTTCAAAACATTTTCATCCAGAGGTGCTAATCATCTGCAGTCTGGAACAATGAGAGAAACACAGCCAGGGTGCTTAAAGGGCACCTTTCATGGATTTTACATGAAAGTCTCCACTCATTCAGCCTAGCAGTTCAGCGCTGCCTCTTCATGTTCTAAGTTTTAGTTTGGAATGCTTAATACAAAAAACCACCAGTCAAATAAAACCCTCTAAAAATCCTCTAACAGAGAACAAACTCTGGCACATTTAACACATTCACTGTTTAATGACTCAAAAAACACACCAGTAAAACATATAATGTGAAATATATATTGAAATGTGGCCTGTGCAAACAGTATGACACACTATATAAACACACACACACAAACATTACAGTGTGTTTTTACATGTTCTAGAAGCGGGCACTAGAAGCGTCTTTTATGTGAGGTCGCAGGGCTCTGTTGTCTGTATATTGATTGGGGTGGAGGTAGCTCAGTGTGTAGGATACTTGCCTCCAGACCAAGAGGTCATGGGTTCAGCAAACCACCACTGGGTACCTGAGCAAGACCCTTAACCCCAAGTTGCTCCAGGGAGAGACTGTCCCCTGTAGGTAGGGAATGGAAGTCGCTTTGGATAAAAGCGTCTGATAAATGCTGTAAATGTAAATTTAAATGTGCAGTAGCAAAAACTGCCAGTTTAATACAGAAGGACATGGGGGAGTTGGTTACTGCTTTGCTGCTTTGGCTACTTACACAGACAAGAGTCAAAGTTTGACCTCAGGGAGGAATAATCAACAAAAAAGATGAATATGTCCCAATTTAAAACCAATCAAAATCAAAAGAAGAGAAAAAAACAGGCCTTTACAACAGACAATAGGATTTGATGGCTATAGCATAGTGATAAGGTCAAAGCTGAGGTAAATGCCTGGTTAAACTCGACTACTGACATCCCTGTGGTGTCAATGAACAGATTTACATTTGTTCTTAACCTCCATAACCACACATTCACATTACAGACCAACTTTAAACTCCATAACCACTCACTCACACTACAATACTTGCACACTGCGTTTTATAAGGTGTGTATTTGATGAGGTGGTTTAGGTGTGTCAGAGTAAGGTAGGCACAGGCTAGGTAGACAACAATTAAGCCAGACTAGGTAGCGTGCATCATTTATTACATAAAGATTCAAAGCTTTCCAAATCTGTACAGTCTTTTGCTGAGGTTATGTAATATCTGGGTCAGGAACTTGTTTGGAATGGAATGGATACTTCAGTCTAGCAGCTCAAACAGAGGGGGTGGAACTCACTGAAGCAAATCACCATCTTGCACCAAAGAAAAACATGCTAATCGCCCATTATCAGGACAGCCAACTACAAAGCAGGTGCTAACCTTCAGCAGTTCGAAACTGAGAAGTGGTTTTTATATTTTTCCGTAATGCAGAGAGACATTTAGACTGATGTTGCTTTTCCAACAATGGAAAAACAAAATCTTAGCAAGTAGAAATCTTATATTTTTCTCTGATAAGATTAAGTATCTTTAAAAAACAGCGATCGTAAGATTACTTCGTTTATTTTAAGACCTTTATCGATATACTATATGTTACCATATTCGATGGCATGTACAATAAAACATTGATCATTATGATTAGTCTGTCAATAGTTATGGTATTAAATCAGGGATTTTCAATTGTTTCAGAATGTCCCCTCCTTGGATTAAGTGTAAAGTTGTCTCTTTTCAGGGACTTTAAGACACCCAGCAAAAAAGTCATACAAGTCACACTAGTTGGAAAAATGTGTAAATACTGTATAGAATTTTAAACATGAAAGGATTCTTCCTTCTTGATTGTGACAGAGGGCATAAATTTGACAAAAGATCAAATAGGCACTGTTAGATGTTCCTTGCGAATTTCAACAAACACTATATCTTTAACAATCAACCTGTGAAGAAGTTTTATTAATGTGCCACCTAAAATGGTGGAGTTAATACTAACAACCGAAAGAAAATGAAGCTTATAGCTATTTTAATAGCCCAAGCTGATATTCCTTTTCTTGAAAGTGGAAGATAATGGAAACCTGAATGTTTGAAAGTTGTAAATAACATTCTATAACCAAACACGAGTTTGGGTTCCTCCCATAGTAAATCAAAACGTGATTGATTGACTCCATTGTCACACTCTATTTATAAAAAGTCTAGTTTCTGAAAGCCACTGGGAATGCTCACTTCAGAGAAGAAAATCTTCACTGGATAGGGTTTAAGACTGTATCGTTAAATTAGATCAGTACTAACACTTGCAGATTTTTAACTATAACAAGCATGATGATGCTATCAAGTAAAAATATGCAAAAAAGTGTACTTTAAGTTCTCAGAAAAAAATATCTGAAGGTCTAAAGGATCTAGAAGGCTCTGGGTGTTCCCCACTGCACATGGGGTGTGCTGGAAACTGGCATAAGATGTTCCAAAAATGTTACAGTGTGCCTTTCTTTCCACTGAGTTGATAAGGAATGTGTTAGCCCAGGATACCATGCTGGGACTGCATACTTGAACGTTGGTCTAAAGAAGCTAAACTAAATGGCTCATCACAACTGAGAAACACTTAATGCACTTTAGAAGAAAGATCTTCCTGCTGATCATTCCTGCAGAAATTTTAAGCATCACAAAATGAGGAATGTTTTTAATACATTACTAATAATAAATAAGAGGTGGTCTTGGTCGTGGATTTTACTGAATGTTATGGTGCATGACCACACATTTCTTTTCATTAGGAAGCATGTGGTTGTTAGCGGACTGGCATTTAGCTCGTTTTGAAAAGTGGAAGTCTGCCGTAGTGGTTTAGACTCCAGCAAGCTAATATTAAAATGAAACATAACATTAATATTTTACATCCTATTAGAAATGAAATGTATTGTGACTCACACTCATCAGTGCAGCGATGATTTGTGTGAGCTATGAAAGCTTTTTAACAAAATGCCAGACATGCTAGTTTCTCAGACTCACAGTGTCTGGCTAAGCTCTCTTCAGGTAATGTGAATGCACACAAAGGCTGCTGTCTACTATTAGCATTTAAAGGTCATATATAATTGCAGTGGACAGTTCATGTTTTAATGAAGGCACCGTGCTTGCACATTTTAGTCAACCTGCTGTTTTCAACACTCAGGCAGTGTTTCAGTGTGCTACATTTATTGAAATAAAAGATGAATGCACACAATAGCCTGAAAGTCACACAATGCTGAAAGACATTGTCCACCTCTGAGTCATTGAATAAAACCTCAAAAACGTTTACGAATCAAATCGGACAATTATGCTCATTTATCAGTTCAGACACCACCAAAGAACTAATGTTTTTACAAGACATTTTCTAAACAAGTGAAACCATCCAGAAATAATATTCCTACAGCAATCTTATAATGAGAACGATCAGAGAAGTTGGCAAAGTTTAAGTAGACTTCACTTGCTCAGTTGTCTTTTTTTTTGCAGAGTTCATGGAGGGCAAGAAGACACATCACTGAATAAACTTTGATGTAACTTTAATATGGGCTGAGAAAAGAGCCTGTATTTAATGATGATTAACTAAGACTACAGCTCATCATTCAAAATGCATGTAGCCCTACCCTCTAAATGCACACTCATAAAGTATAGAGTTTAAAAGGTGCAGCAAAAAAATACAGTCGTGAGTCTCTCTAAAAGCAATGGTAAGTAGCAATAACTAAATTCATCAGGGGTCATGGGACAGACTTGTACCTCGATGGTCCATGTTCAATAACAAGAAATCATGCAGGCTAAAGAAACATCAGGTACCATGTCAACAGGCAGTGATTTGTTGAAAGTATCCACACAGAAGTGGTGCATGACGTGCATTTTACATTTTCATTCACAATAATACAGTAGTCCCTGAAGTCTTATGTTGTTTTTTCAGGATTTGATTTCTTCATTGCCTTGTGTTGACAAATTTAGCATTACATAACCAGCTGGATCAGAATAAGACTTGATTCAAAACAGTCATCTCACCAATTAAAATACCACAGCTGGCAATAACCACGCCCTGTCTATGCCAGCATCAGTTTTGTGTCTCCTGCACTTCTGAAACCTGATTCCTGGTCACCTTTTAAGATGTATTTTGACATCCATTGTTTCTTATTCTGTCCAAAGAAAAATCTATATTTAAAAAAAATGTATATTCTTAGAGCTCTTGCTATATATATATATATATTCTAGGAACAGAGGTGGATAGCTTGGTCTCAGCAGTTGCTGCTTGCGGCTGTTCTTATTAAGATTAAATCAAATGAAGCTCAGACATTTACTGCTCCAAACTGTAGTATCACCTGAGGAAATACAAGACAGAAGACTGCATCTCATACTGCATCTCCTCTGAGCGCACACAAGACTTGATGTGGTCAAAAGAACCACTTTTAAAATTAAACTGGCAAATTACAGATTTGGGTGTCCCTTAACAACCTCCCCCTCTCTCCCTCTCTCTCCCTCTCTCTCTCTCTCTCTCTCTCTCTCTCTCTGTGTCTCTCTCTCTGTATCTCTCTCTCTCTCTCTCTCTCTCTCATACACACACACACACACACACACACACACACACACATTCACATGCAGTTCACTTAAAGGGCTTAAACCTTCCTCCATGTAGGAAGATATAAATTAAGCAGCAAAACCAGCTGTTTTGGACTTCACCATTTTCACAATACCAACGTATTCCCATATATCTGTGTGTCCCCCAGTAGTTTAGCCTACAGGACTTAAGCCCAGCCATTCATGCTGAAGTTACACCCAGTGGAAGATTTTGCTGCTAACAACAGTCTTTTATTTGTCTCATCAAAAATAAATCATTTTCTTATTAGGAGATAATTGAATTCTGACTTATTTCTCCTAAACCACCCCCAAGGAGAAATAAACAGCAGCTTAGGGCAGAAGTTATTTTGCTGTTCTTTTTGCTGTTTTAAGCAATTTCCTCTGGGATCAATAAAGTTTTCTGATTCTGATTCTCATTGGCTTCTCAGTTTTCTTCTCTTTAATAAGCTTATAAATCTCAAAACTGTCTAACTGTTGAGACTTGAATTTGATCACTATGGCAAATTTTGGATATTGTACAGGCTCATTTATACCCTTAGCAGTAGTATTCTTGAAGTTCATTTAGTTAAGTATGCTTGAGTATAAGTATAGCAAGTATACGGACCATGTATTTGTAGTGTACTAGAAAGTATACTAATTAATACTCCTTCGGACTAAATTGGAACATTTTTAAGTTTAGAAAAGTATTCTTTAAACATACTTTAAAAGACAATTTTAAGTTTACAAAAGTATACTTTATATGCTTTCTTTATACGCATCAGTATAAGTCAAGTACATTCACTAGTTAAAAGACACGTCTTGCGGATGTGCTGGGACACATCATCAGTGATGTAACCTGGGGTCACAGGGTGTTTTGGGTCTTTCGAGCATCAGACACCCTCACCCAGGCTACCTGACCGGGGTTGATCAGACCCCAGACCCCCACGGCTCAGCCCTCTTTATCCACAGCCACCTTGTGGTTTTTCTGCGGCTTCAGTTGCGGATCTGATAGCCTTCAGAGTCACTGCCCAGCAAATCCTCGGCAGCCCACCTCCAGGGGTCCAGAGGACGTTCTCCAGCCTCGCCTCATGCACTCATCCACCAGCTCCTGGTTTTGGCACACTTCCTCTCATTGGCCTTGTTCATGCTACTACAAGTATATAAAATACGTCATATAAAAGTAAACATCAAGTATAGTGACATCAAGTATACTTGAATAGACTACTATTTGCTAAGGGTAAGCCAATCAAGTAGATCTGATTATTAAGGCAAAAAAAAAAGATTGGTGCAGTGAGAGGAAAGATTTTCAGATCTTGAACTGGGAGCCGGCTGAGATCAGAGGAAGGCCTTTTCTCAGGGGCTGAATTTAAGAAGTGGGAGAAAATGGTCAAAATCTCATATTCATGTCATACTGAACTGAATCAAGTCTGGGAGAAATAGACTGGACAAAGAGATTTTATATTTACATTTTTCAGTCTGATTGTTTTCTGAATGTGGCACAGTACAGCACAACCATTCAGAACCTAGGTCTCAGTTCCATTTAACTCAGCGGGGGGAAGTTAATGCTGGGCATGACTGTGTGACAAGAAGTTGGAAAACCAATCTCTAACCAGATCTAACCAGATTAGACAGTTTAATAATACCAGTTGATAACAATGTATTAGATGGAATTTTAGGTTCACTGATAGAAGTAAGACAGTACTGAGTGTATGACTGATTTCATGACAGAAGTGCAGTATACTATACTACAGCTTTTACTACTGTTGAGTAACTTTCTTGGATTTTGAGGCAGAAAACCAACTTCAGGGAGTTTTCCAGTTAGAATTTCCTACAAAGACCTACAAAGTCAAATTCTGACTTTTAGTTCAAATGGAATGCTCCAATACATTCACCTTAAAGGCACAGCAACAAAAACGGCCTGATTAATTCCCAGAAAGAAAGAATTGCTGGAAAATAGTTGGTTATGTAAAAAGGAATTATGGTTGTGTTTGGTACATAAACCCACACAAATATCATAATTGGACCTCAAATGGAAAAAAATATAGCACAAGAAAAACATGTGTTTTATTTTTGTACACTAGGAGTCAGTATTAGACCTGATTTAAGAGGTTGTCGTTTTTTCTGCTTTTCTATGGTCATGGAAGGAAGTACTGAATTGCACCAGTGGCTTAGACTTTGGTGCACTGATGAAACGTAGCTTCATTACATATCCACTGTTAGTTTATTGTTCAGTACAGTTTCAGTGCCATGTACAGAATGGTTTTCCACATCCAGTGACTGTTATATGACATTCTCTGTCTTGCTAGGCCTTTACTAGAAGAGCAAAGGCCTTAATGCATCACTACATTGGTGATGTATACAACCTCACTCTATATGTGGTGTTCAGTACATCACAGAAAATGCTGTCTCCACTGACAGGTCAAAAGGGCCTCTCGATCAGCATTTCTTATTATAAACCAATGATACAGAAACAGCCATTCCAGTCATTAAATTCTGCGGCACTATCCAAGCTAGACAATAAAATGCATTTGAAGGCAGCGGTTATTGTGAATTGTGCCCTTTAAAAATGCATGGGGTGCTCTCGGCTGTGTGTTGCTAATGAGGTATGCCTGTAATGTTTGATAGTCTCTGTTTCGTTTGAGAAAATCAAACAAATAAATTAAACGTCATCAATAATTGATGTGGAAAAATATATGTAAACCGCATACATTAATTATCCTGTTTTGATCAATTGTTTCTGCCTAATGCTCCCTGAATTTTTACTTGAACTCCCGGGGTGATGAGAGAGCGTTCATTTGTTAGTGCTTCAGAGCAAAACCATTTAATTTTCAAAGTGTGATTTAGCATTTTTAAAGACATTATGCAGAGAAAATTAAACGATCAAATTTCTCATTAATTACATACTGGGTGTAAATATTAATAGGTTGCAGTGTTCAGAACTAATTTTCCTCGTCTTTGTTAGCAAGTGTTGCATCATGGATCATACCAGTTCCATTTTCCCTCCACTAATGAAAACAACTGTTTTTCCCCGACTGAAGTAGTTTTAGAGATCTCAGTTTTCTAAATAGATTGCTTTATGGTCTTTATACTGTTGTCTTTTTCTGTGTTCACAGCTTTTCTGGAATGCCTCGCATTGCAAGGACCATTGCGGTTCAAAATAAATCATTTTGAGAGTGAGAGTGGATGAATTAGAATAACATGCTATGAGGCCTATTTGTTAAAAAATGCATGTTCTGAAGTTAGTATTACATTAAGCTCCATAACTTTTGGCACCTTTGGTAAAGATGGGGGAAAATGGTGGGGAAAAGGGATTGATTATCTTCTCAGTCTCACTCTGAAAATCTACCTTTCAATCAAACGTTCTCCAAAAAGACGTCAAAAATATCCTGTAACAAAACTGAAATTTCTTTGACATTCTGATTCATGTTCCTGTGTATGCTTCATTGAGTTCAAGTTCCTTTAGACATTCATCAACGTGAAGGAGATAAAAGAAGACACGGATGAAAAGAGGCCAAAACGTGTTGCTCTTGAGAACCAGACAGCGGCCATGGTTTGAATTACAGTGGGTACAGGGGGTACTACAGTGGGTACAGGGGGATCAAGACCCAGACCCCCCAAAGGAGACAGAAGAGCAATTTTGGGGGGGGGGGTTTCTTAACAGTGTAAAGAAGGCAGTACCCCCCAATTGTGGAGGGGTAATTCACACTCTGTCAGCGGCTGTAAAAAAAAATAGCAACTGTAGTAATATTTTTGTGATGCGGTGATGGCTTCAGTTTGTTTAGAAAATAGGTGTGAAAAGCAACAGGTGTGATGCATACTTCCTGTTGACTGGTGTGGAATTAGTAAAGGAGTAAACATTTTGTTGGCCATCTTTATTGGAAATAAACTCAATTTAAATTCCTCGACACAAGCCAATTAAATTCACAGCCATACACCACCGTTATGATTTACTGGCTACATGCCTGACAAGCCCATATCGCTGCTTGGGGAAACATTAAGATGTTTCTAATAAAAATGAAGATGAACGTTTCTAATAAATTTCAGTTGGTTCAACTGTTCATGCTGTGGATAGCCAAGGATGTCATGGTGCCATTCAAGGAGCAGCGATTTGAAGGCAGCACAATATTCTACCACATGATGGCTCCATTGTTTCATAGTAATGGACAGGAACACAGACTGTAATGTTTTTAGACAGTGTGAGGACTGGTTAGGTGAGAGAAGTATGATGTTCATTCCAGCAAAACTTAATGGCGGTATATTTGGGAAAAGTGGTCTAGCTGTTCTCAACAGTGAAACTGCATGAAAATGAGGCCTGGTGTGCATATGGTTAAATACACATGTGAGTAAACAATAGGTTATATACACACACAAGTCCTAATGAACCTTTAGCAAATGTAGGTAAAAATAAAGAGGGGCAATTAAAGAGGGGAGCTGAGGGCTATTAGACTAATGAGGCAGAAAAGGGTGTGACAGAACCCCCACTTCCCCATCACACATTTGAGATGACCAGGGTGATACCATTGGAAATCACTCCTCCAGCTCAAAGTCCTTTGGGTCCTGAATGCAGCTCCTAAAGCACTAGGAATTCAACAGAGTAAAAAGAGGATATGCAGAGAAAACACTGCCATCCAGGGGAGAAAGAAGGGCATCACTGTGTACTCCATCAGCCAAAGAAGATCATAGTGTAATACAAGTGAGGCATGTGAAATACGAGGATAAGATGATTTGTAAGATGCCCATTTCATCCTCCAGAGGACCTTGAGGACCCCATCAACCATGGGCTGAGATAAGACAGGGCAGGAGGCTTTTTTTGTCTTTATTGAAAAGTCAGATGCTGTCCGTACAGCTCTCTGAAGCTGGACATGAGCTGCCTCCCAGATGCACTCAATGTGATGCAACCAGTCACCCACCATGGTAAAAATAGTCTGGCATGAGTTCCATGTCAAAAAAGGAGGCTGATATCGTAACGGAAAATGAAGTGTGCCCTACTGGTGGCCCTTACAAAGGCTATATAAAAAACATCCAAGCCTCGGATTGATTTTTTCTACCTGTCCATTTGGCAAAGAATAAGATATTATAGTATCTCTAGAGGGTTTTCCATATATGGGATTAGCCTCTGGAAGGTTAAAGGGCAACAAAACTTAATGGAATGGGTTCTCAGCATCCTGTACACAGTGAGGAGCAACAGTCAAAGGTGCAATTTATAATACTGATCTATAAACCACAGAAATGCTGGCTATATAGAGAGGTAACTTTGAAGAAAGTTGCAGGGAGAATAAAGAACGGCCACTGAGATTTCAGAATTCTGAGGTGCTCCCTCTAACCATAGAAGAAACACTCTCAAGCAAGCAAGGCTGAGGGTCCAATAAAGTCTTCTCCACAGACTGGGTCACTGCCACAGTTTGAGGATTTAATTGATTATTTGGAAGTGTGATATCTGTGAGACGGTCTGTCGGTGGGATACTGAGGAGGGATATAGATGACATTGGCTTTGCTGAAATCTTCAGAGGATCTTTGTGAGAATATCAGTCCAAAGGGAGGCTGATAGGCTCTCAGTGGCATTTGATGCAGCTTAAGGCAGGATTTGTGGCACTTGGGGGCCCGAGATCTACAACTAATGTCTAGAGTATGGATCTCCAAGGATCTCTGAATATATTTAGTAACCAGTGAAAGCTTCATTGGCAATAACACAAACGAAACGCTTCCTGTAGCAGTTGTTTCCACCGTAGTTACTTACCATGAACATGTTATACAGAATGGCAACCATACACACTGCCTTCTGCCTTACCATACACACACGGGGCTAACAAACTACAAACCAAGAAGCAACAAATCATTGGGAATTTTAGATTTTTAGATATCATTTTGCATTTCTGCAATAAAGTGATGAGGGTTTTTGCTCATTGTCTGCCATACTTAAGCCCACAGACAAGTTTATCAGACTACTGTTTGTAAATGTCACTTTCAGAGAGCATAGTCGTGCATTTGTTATGCTCAAAGAAAGATATTAACCAGATCTGAAAGCTTACTGCACCCTGTTTATGCATTGACTAGGGGGTCATTTGATGTTTTATATAAACTAATTGACTGTCCTCAAACAGATGAGTGGGTGTTTTAGAGGAGTACGAGAGATGCCTTGACTGAATAAGGGGTGCATTATCACTGGGTCCATGGGCTCAATGGGACCAAAATATTATTTATTTGCATTGATGAATAAAGCATCTCGGCCCTTAAGCGAATCAATTATGGGATAAAGAGAGTGGGCTGAGGAGGATGATGAGAGATCAAAAGGCTCAAAGAGCCACCTAACCTTGGCTATTTAGAACAGAAAAAGATGCTTTTCTTCTAATATGCCTGTGTTTTTCTTCTAATCATCTGGATTCTGCCTGAGAGGAATCTAGGAACAATTTATGAGATTGAATATCAAAAGGCACATCGCAGTGATGACAATGTATGGATTACAAGATGTTTTGGTTAATAGTTGCAAAAGACAAATCCCCCAACTCTTTTCTTCCCCAGCTATTCGCATTTTCATACTCATACTGATAATGTATTACCTTCGGTAGGTTTTCACTAATGATTTCTATGGTCGTATGACTCACTGTGCAGCAAGTCTGTAATCTATAAAGCAGTAAATGGCAGTGAAAGACTGCAATCAGAGCTAAGCTTGACACCGCAGGAGGTCTTCACCATGAAGGGACCACCAACAGGCAAAAAAGGGCTCCTCAATTTGATTTCCCTTCTCACATGTGGCCCATGACCCTGGAGATAATGTGGTCCCGGTCTGCTTTCTAAGCCGCATGTAGACTGTGGATTGGTTTCGGTACGTTGGGGACAGGTTGGCATTGACCATCAGGCAGACGATGCAGTCACAAATTTATGCTGTTTTCCCATGAGTCTGACCTTGTCTGCATGGCAGCTAGCACAGAAAGATAATGATGTCAGAAGCAATTTTTATACTGAAGTGACAGGAAAGAGAAATGAACGTGTGACAGGATGCAAACAGTAGGATTCCCAAGTGGGAGGATGTATGTTTCTCTGACAGACTGTATTTTCTCTTTAGCAGTATTCATCTTTTAGCTCCTCACCAGTTTCATGTTGTAGCTGAGATACCATATTGATTTCCATCCTGTTTGGAACATTTGCGTTACAAAAAAATCTAAAATAAAATAAAAAAAATTCTTGGTTTTTGAAACCATCTCACCTTTTTGGGTAGAAAAATAAGAAAACATCCATACATCCTCTGAGCTGCTTATATCAGCGATCATTGGGTGAAAGGTGGAGAAATATCCTGTACAGGTACACAGTCCATTGCAAAAAGCAAACATATCTACATTCATACAATTTAACCAATTTACCCAATTCACATAACATGCATTTCTTTAGACTGTGGTAGCAAAACCACACAGACACTGGGAGAACATACAAACTCCTCATAGAAAGGAATGGTGGTTGCAAATCAAAACCGGTACCTTTTGCTTTACTTTGTTTTATAAGGAACAGTTTTGTCTTTATATGAAAGATATCTTGACTGGCCAAGGTTTTAATGTCAATGTAACACTGTGACACTTTTATGTATTCTGAATGCACAGACAAGGTCAGAATCTGTTGAACTAATTTATTTGCAATCAATAATATTTAGGTACGACTAAAACGACTCGCTTCCCTGTCACTGCTTCTACTATAACAAATGACTTAGCAGAAGTGACTGAGTTAAAAGCTGGTAACTGAAGCAAGGGGCCCTCTTGCCTGGAATATATTTTGAGGTGAAAAAAATGTGGAGAGACAAGGACATCTGTTAAGGTAGCTGCTGACACTGGACTCCTAACCATATTGATTCTTCTGGACTTAAGTTCAGCTTTTGATACTGTCGGTCATAATATTCTTCTGGAGAGACTGGCTTCTATGGGAATTACTGGCACCCCTCATAAATGGTTCAAACAGTATTTTACTGGTCGAACTCAATTTGCTGCTGGTCGAAGCAAATTGGAAGCATGTTCTCTTGAGAGATGAATCATGTTTCACCAGCTGATGGAAGAATCTGGCATGTACTGTAAAGTTTGGTGATTCTTTTCATGGTTTGGGCCTTTACCATCAGTAAATGGAAATCTTTAGAGCAGTTCATTGTATGATTTTAACTTTCGGCACCAGATTATAAAGGGAAATTCCTGTTTCAGCATCAAGTGAGCTTAGCATTCAACCACTCTAATGTTCTTGTGGCTGAATGGAAGCACCAGGAAGCCCCCAGGACCAGAGTTGTGCACTCCTTAACTCCCTTTTTGCCTCAGCTTGATGTTAAGAGCTCTGCACAGATTAGTTATTAAACCAATTCAGCCTATTTCACCTAATGCTGGATAGAATCTTGGCTCAGAATCCATATCATAATGGTGAAAATGGACAGGCTTGGCTTAGCTGTGGTGGTAACAGATAAAAGTCAGGTGACCACATATACTAATTTTAATACTAATTTTATATGTAACTGCCTGTCAGTCAGTGAAGAATGCTTTGAGAGTAAAAATCAATGACACTCAAGCACTGTCCAGTCACTGAATATGACTTTACTATATCGCTTATAACAGAAAGAGATGGGCAAACGTAAGGAATTAGGAAAGTCAAATTCAGGCCATTATCAGGCACATAAGACCAGAGGTTTGAACAGTTTCCTCCGGGATAAATAAAGTTTTCTGATTCTGATTCTGAGGTTACAGGGCTAAGTACTTGTCTTATATTTCTGTAGAATTTTTATCAAACAGAATAACTTATTTAAAACAAGCTAAATCAAAATGTAATGCTAATACTTTTATTGAAAAGTTTTTATTCAAATGTTTTGTTAATTGCAATGTGTTATCTAAATCTGGTTTCCAATGCACTGTGAATTTCACATTTTTAAAGTGGATTAAGATAAATATCTACAGCATTTGTTGCAAAGACAGAGTATCAGTATCCATTTAAAATACAGATTTTCAGTACAGTAATAATGTACACCAGAAATATAAAGATGAACAATGAAACTACCTATCTCTCATCCATGTTTTGCTATGGGCGACCTCTCAAACATCGTTTTAAGTGCTAAATAAGGCCAACATATACAATGACCTCCCTTCAGTCTTTAGTTCTTTTTTTAACTGTGAACCTCCATAATCTATTCAAACAGCTTGGGCTTTCTGGCTGCTCATATCTTCATAATGAATATTGAATAGCGCCTTCAGTCAGTATTTAAGAAGAAAAAATCCGTTTTCATCACTTACACAAGACTGAAATATTTTCTACAGATTCAATAGTTTTATGATCAATAGTTTTATTTTACTGCAGTTCAATAGTCAGACATAACAAAGTTACCAGTTAAACTGGTTCTGAATGTAGCATGGATGATCACACAGAAATATAGTGTGCACATCTTCACACACTGAAGCCTGAAAAATGAGCTCAACTCAAAATTAGCTGCTTCACTTGGTGAATGGGTTAAATACAGAGGAAGAATTTCGTGCTGTTCACACTGTGTGCTGTGGTGTGTTCATGTATGACAGAATGGTCACTTTCACTATAAAATACAACTGCAAACGTGTCGCGTCAATATTGTGTGGTGCTTTACTTATGAAGACAGATCATGAAGTTTTTAAGTTTGCGTGAAATAACTGCAGTGTAACTTCTTAGAAAGTCCCACAACCACACTGAGTGTGGAGCTCATTTACCTGGGCAGGGGTGGAATATTACCTTTTTGATCCGTTCATATTAAAAACTCATTTTGATTGTGATACTGAGCCCTAAATCTACTCACTGCATAGAATCTATTCTACAGCCAAATTCATGCAAAGTATATGATAATGATTGCCAAGTACCCAATATCCAATTATACTTTTAGAAATTATTCAGTAATTTTAGCCTAATGCATGACTAATAGCAGCTTCCCTCCTCTCTATCACCAAGGCTCTTGTTTTTAATAGGCCGCTATTGTGCATATTTCCAGTTTGTTACAAGTTATGGCAAAGAGGGGAAAAAAGGCAATAAAAAAAAAACGAAGCGGGAAGATGGAATTCAAGCTGCCGTTCAGCCAAAGGAAATTTTAATTGGTGCCCTGGGGAGAGACACTCTTTACATTTGCAAATTTCTGCCTTTGTAGCAAAGACGAGGAGCTGAGCACCCACAGGGGACAAGGAGTGGTTATGTTGACAAAAAGTTAAAAGGGCTTTGCTGAAGCTCACTGAACATGTTTGTTTGCAAGTTCATTATGATATAGAGATTTTCCTCTGAAGGTTAAAGGATGAAGTATATACTGTATGCTGTCTTTTTGGTTCTCACTTTTATGTAAAACAGATGTAGCCTACATTTTTCTCTCTAGCAGCTTTAGTCAGTCTTTACCTGCATGCCTCATGGAGTCACTGCGGGTGTGACTACGTTAACGCTCTGGCGGTATTGAGTTTCTGTCATGAGCACTGGACAAACTGAAATGGGCTGAAAAAAATAACAAAGACTAAGAGAGGTCAGGTGGGACAGAGAGCCATCAATGACTGTAATTACTTGTCACTTCTCGTCCCTTTATTCAAGCAAATCTCGCTTTTATTCGTTTAACCTGGACAAGTACAAGGTCACTATGGCCATTTTGCAAGTATACAGTAATGAACTGAAAGGAACGGCGAAGGCTTTTCCAGCCCTGACATGACCATTTGATGCCTAGTGGATATTTATACAATTATCAAGTAAAATGTTCCACTCTTATACTTTGGGTTATTTTTTGCAAACCTGTCTATTTTTTCACAATAAGTTGGAATCTGTTGCCTGTTTTGCCTAAAAATCTGGCCCTGATAGGAGAAGCCAGGAGAAGATGCCATTAATGAGGCTTACAAACAAATACAAAGAATATCAAACTTATTTTTATTGATAAGATATTCCAAACATCACATCCTGTCAAGTTGGTTTGCATTCTAAGATCAATACTGAAATTCACAGAAGCTACCAAGACCATCATTTCTAACAGTGTTACATTTACTAATGTTAACATGTGTCATACAGGCTGCACTGATTTTCACCCCTATGAGCTTTTATTTTCCAGCACTAGGCCATATACACTCGTACTGTGCACCCACTTCTAATGAGAGCCACAAATCTGTAACCACAAATCGGTTTGGTTTGATATGGCAACATTATATATTCTTTTCTGTGTGCCATGGTGCCTTGTCCATGCTCCCATAAAGCATTTACTCTCATCCAAGTATTCCTCACCAAGCTAGGTGTGTATGAACAATGATATCAGTAGCAGATATTCTTGATTTTCCAACTGACACATTTTTCTAAATGTGCATTTCCCAGCAGAACAGAGAGGGATAATATATCTGAAAACTGAAAGGTTTGATTTGACTGAAAACGGTCTAGTTTTCTAGATGCTGTTCTTAGAGGAAAGTTCAGTATGTTCAAAGAAGTTTACCAGCAATAGAAAGTGGAGCACACAAACTTCTTTTGTGTTCGATTTTAGAGTGCTTTAGTCTCCCCAGCTTTCCTCACACCATTAATGTGAAGTGTCGTTGTTTATAATTTACTTTATTTATGGGCATATGGGCATGCATGCATGTGCTTTCTTGCTTTGTTCTGTCTGCTCTTAGCACCCTGCACCCTCAGTCATAATAAAATCTCCATAATCCTTCTCTGCAACTGTCGGCTCTGATTACAGTGAAATCTCTTCTTGTAGCCAGCGGCCATGTCCTTTTTGTATTAGTCGCAAATGTTTACTCTTTCTTTCTTGCTTTGTCCCTCATTACGTTGCAAATAGTGAGAACAGCACAACGGATGGGACACTTTCTTTCTCTCCCTCTCTTTCTCTCTCTCTTTCCCTCCCTCACTCTCTCTTTCTTTTTTGTTAACCAAGATTTAACATAAAACCCGTCAGCCTTGTCGTCTCTGTATGTGTTTGTCCTCTGCTTTTAGTGGCAGAAATGTTGATATTACTGGATCACCTTTCACTTCTCAGTGCTTTGGTTGGTGCAAATGATTCCCAATCATTTTAGCATGAACTCAAATAACCCTAGAGTCAACTTTTCTTTGGTTATGTTTGGAGGATATGCTCCACCATGGTTCTCTAGTGCTGGTTTTACATTCAACTGAGTCATCCAGTGCTTGTGTGTATGTTTGTATGTTTGGGGGATGTTGGTCATAATCGAATAGCCTCAGGCTCCACAGTTTTAACATGTCCTTTATGGTCCCACTGTACCACAGAGCTGCTACAAAGCTGATACGTTTTGATGTGAAATACATGTTTTTCTACACTAAACTAAAAGAAAAAAAATATATTATTTGAAAAATATGTCTGTCCCACTATTTTATTCTTAATAGATTGTCTACAGATGCTTTAATTGTTACCAGACTAGTGAAACTTGATTGATTATCAAAAGCATTGAGATTGGGTTCCAGATTTAAGGTTTTGGGCTTAGATTTTAAGGGATTAAGGATTAGATTTACAGTTTGATTAAACAGAATCTTTATTTGGATAGTTCACTGTAGAAGCGTAGTTAGCAGTTAACGGCGATATATTTTTAATCACGCGATAAGAATCTCGCACCGTTAACGGCCCAGCACTAATCACTATATATTCAATATAACTGATCCTTCAGGTGAAATAATTTGATCAAATCTTTTAAACCTATGAGGGCTTAGTTCCACACTTTCGGGATGAGTTGCTATTTTCCTTGAATAAGATAATCCAGCTGGCTATGAGGACTGACCTTTGAATGGCAACTCGGCCCAAACCATCCCCATGAATTCAATCATCTCCTCCTTGTCTTTCTTAATTTCTCCAGATTTCAGATCCACTTTTCCTGCAGCCACAGGTACCATCTTTGTGAATAAGAAACATGAAGCGCTTTGTCCTTGTATTGACAATTGGGTACTGAACAAACTCACTATTAAAAATCAACATCCACTCCTCTCTACCACTCACCAGCACCACTCTGGATGCCCTCTGGAGCTCCTTAGCGTGTATAACTTAATTCGCAACAGGGAAAGTGAGGAATGGAGGACGGCCTTCATCATCTCCCTTCGGATTGTGCAATCCTCTGTCCATCTTCCAGCAATTTATCTATGAGGGTGGAGGTTGCTCAGTGGGTAGGATACTTGCCTCCAGACCAAGAGGTCATGGGTTCAAATCCTACCTTCAGCACCACCACTGGGTC
>JBBPDB010000140.1:17461770-17474212 GCA_037974465.1 Brachypetersius altus
TTGGGTTTTGTGGGCTTTTATTTTGAAGCCGCCATGGCATATGTGTTTGTAGTCCTTTGTAGTTCTTGTCTGTGTGTGTTCCCCTTGTTCCACCTGCATTGTGTTTTGCCTTGATTGTCCTGTGTATTTAAGCCTGTTTTAGTTAGTCTGTCCTGATGTCTCCATCGCCTCATTCTCCCTGCCTGAATCCTGTGTGTTTGAATCCTGCTTTATTCTGGAAGGCCATCGAGTCTCATTTGTTTATTTATTTTCTGTTTAATAAAGCCTCAGTATGGAATCCTGCCTGTCAGCCTGCTCTTTACCCCGAGGTAAATTTCATGCAAAATACAGTACTGTACAAAAGTCTTGAGCCATCCCTCACTTCTTTATAATTCGCTTTTAATTACCTTGATGGTGTAAAAATACTATTATAACTGTCTTATCTTTGGCATATTGAGTAAAAAAGAAGAAAGAAATGAGAACAAATGTTTTACTGTGACAGGCTGCAGGTGTCAAAAGATACAAGGCGCTGGAGTTCCACTCAGCATTCAGCACCACCAGTATACTGATCACCACCTGATCATATGGAATCATTTGCACATGTTTCTTCACTGGTTCAGGCCTAAATGATTGCTTAAATGATTCATACGTAGGTCACCGTGTGGCTTAAGAAACAAAATACATTCCTCTGTAAGGTCCAGGGACTGAAAATGAAAGTCTTTGGAAGTCCTTCAAGAAGCCTGGAGAACTGTTGCTCAAGACTACAAAAATTCAAGAAAGTCTGACTTTTTGGAAGCAACATATGAAGAAATGAGGGGTGGTTCACGACTCCTATGCAATACTGTAGACAGATAAAAGGTAGAATACATTTGTGCTGTATGAGAAGTTGAGTGTTGCCACATACAGCAGATCATACTGCGTGTTACACACTCCAGGCTAATCTCCCTGTGGGTTCTCTACACCTCAGAGTCTCCTCCAACTTTTTAAGCCGGCATCAGCGTTTATCGTCCCTGAGGAACAAAACAGAGCAACAGTTGCTTTCCTCCGTAAAATATTTATATCTTGCTTTCCTCAACATGTGCTCGGCTGTTCTACAAACCTCTTCTAATTAGGCTGTGGTGAGAGTCTAAAAAGAGTTTGGCTCGTTTGCCCAGAAAGCCATGCAAACAGCCATAAATCTGTCCACGTTTAAAATATACACGCTTGCAGCTTGAAAAAGAAAATCAATTTTAACCAAAAAAATAATCACCAAATATAAGTGAAATCTTTACTTGAAGGGAAGGAATTTGGGTTTTTTTTTTTTTCCAAGACCCAGATATTTAAAGAGCTAATTATGTTTTAGTAATCAATGTGGCGGGAACGGTGAGGAAGAGCTCCGGAGGACAACACCCCACCGAGAGTGATCTTAACAGGCTTTCGTTTGAAGTGCGAGCCCAGGAAGCTTGCTTACATCCGTCCTTATCACTAATGAAGGAGTCGGGCACAGATCTCTCTCTGGGAGGAGAGGGAGGGAGGGGGGGGTGGAAAGAGAGAGAGCAGCAGGGAGAAAAGGAAGAGAAAGAAAGAGGTAAAAAAGAAAGAGAGAGGAAGATAGGGAGAGAGAGAGAGATGAAGAAAGGAAGAGAGATAGAGAGAGAAGAAAATAGAGTGGGAGAGAAAGATAGACAGAAAGAAAGAGAAAAAGACAGAAAGAGGAGCAAGTGAGCAAGAAAGAGAAAAAGAAGGAGAAAAAAAGAAAGAAAGAGAAAGAAAGAGGCAGCGAGAAAGAGAAAAGGGAGAGAAAGAGATAGAGAAAGAAAGAAAGAAAGCGATGGCAAGAAAGAGAAAAAGAGAGAGAGAATAAAAGAAAGAAAGAAAACAAAAAGAAAGAGAGAGAAAGAAAGAAAGAAAGAAAGAAAAAGAAAGAGACGGCAAGAAAGAGAAAAGGGAGAGAAAGAGAGAGAGAGAAAGAAAGGAAGGAAGAAAGAGAGAGAGAGACAGAAAGAGTGAGAGAGAGAGATTGAATATTTTGGTTTTGTAAACTCGTGCGATGGGGAGAGCATGCTGGCGTACAGCTGAGGCTGAGAGGTTTCAAATCAAACGACGAGTGTGGATTTGAAGCCTCAGGAGAGACACACAGCCTGCAGCGCAGACGGGTCTGGATCAGGCGCATTGTGTTTGAATCACTGCAGGGATGTCCTTTCTCATTTCTCTCTCTCTTTCTCTCACACACACACTTGCACACACCTACACACACCTACACATACTCATACACAGACAATTCTCTGTCTGCTGCCACTTTTCATCACCTCAGCCTTTTAACTTTTTTTTTTGATTATACAAATTGGACTAAAAGGTTTTCAATGCCACAGTCTTGCACTAGAAGCTGAGAATGGCTCAAATTCTTTTTGTCGGTCTGTCCGAGGCAAGAGATCATGGCGCGTATAATGGAAAAGTGAATTTCCCTCACAGTAAAAGAGTTTAATACAATATTCAATATGTCCACATTGTTGAAGTTTCAGACTATGCTGTTCATTCCGCAGCCCATTCAGTCCAGATATGGAAACTAAGTTTGTGTCACGGTCTGGTCAGTGGCCGGTTAGGGCCACTGCTTATTTGTTGTTGTTCATGTTTTGGGGGCTTTTATTTTGATATGTTGTCTGGGTTTTGCTTGTCACATGCCTAATGTTTGTCAGTTGTTTTCTGTTTGTGTTCATTAGGTCTCAGCTGTCTTGTGTTTCCCCTGATTTCTGTTAGCATTTAAGCCTGTTTCTGTTAGTTAGTCCTCATGTGTCCATCACCTCATTTTTCCCTGTCCCTGATTCCAGTGTTCACGTTTTCTAGTTATTCTGATGGCCCCCGTGCCTATTTTCTTTTGCCTGCTTTATTTTCCTTAATAAAGAGAATCATAAAATAAAGAGACTCTGACAAACGCCCTTGATTTGATTGTCTCTTTGTTTGCTAAGCCTTCAAACCGAACCTCTGAGCTGCAGAGAAGCCTCCTTAACATATTGACCATAAGTGAATGACTTTCTACATTTGCAAACATTTAGTTGTATGTTTCTAGTTGTGGCAAAGATTTTGAGGGTTGTTTGTTATTTGTTATTTTTTTACTTACTGTAAAATGTCCATTTGTCACATGTTAACATACCACAGCATAGCAGATAGTGTGAACAGCACAAAATCGTTCTCTGCATTTAACCCATTCACCCGAGTGAAGCCAGGAACACAGCGCCCAGGGATCAGTGTGTGAGGACAGTATCTTCCTCAGGGGAACCTCAGTGGTGCCTCTGGCAGTCCTGGAATTTGAACCCACACTCTAACCAGTGGGCCACTCTTCTTTTCATGAGGGCTAGATCAAATGAACATTTACTTTAGTTGTCTTAGATAGAGGGGCTGCCATTTCCCACTCACTCAGGAAAGAGGTCTTAATTTCTTAACTAAATGCATTTCTTATGATCGTCATTTCTAATTCTAGTGGATAAAACACTTGCCTGTGAACCCGATGACCACAAAGTTGCAGGTTCACACCCCCACTTTCTACCATTGTGTCCTTAAGAAAGACACTTAACCCTCAGTTGCTCCAGTCACTCTGGATGAGGGCGTCAGCCAAATGCCACTTTACTTTACCTGTAATGATTGGCGTAAATTTTTTTCACATACATACACTTAGTAAATGTAATATATGCCAGATCCCTGTTTCATGGCAGTGGTAATCCCTGATGACAGCGGCCTCTTTCAGCCGGACTATGCATGCTGCAAACATTGTTTAGGAATAGTTTAAGGATCATGACAAAGAGTACAAGGTGTCCAAATTCCCCAGATCTCAGTCAAATAGAGCATCTGTGGCATGTGCTGGACAAACTAGCCCATTCCATGAAGCCTCTACCGTGCAGTTTACAGTAGTCTTTGTGAAGTCTTCGCCTTGATGGGATAAAGAATCTGGAATCTGGAATCTTGAATCTTGATGGATAAGAGCTGTTTTGATGGCGCAACCTAAGCAATATTAAGCAGGTGGTTTATAGCTGATGGGTGTGTCTGGTCTGATTTTGTGGCCATGAGACTAGTGAGACTGTTCATTTATGTGTTTGCTTGTGGCTCAGCAACAAGCAAAGTTAATGCCAGTTAATGTTATATGAGAAATTTTAAAGCGCCTTCCTGTTTTTGTGTTCTCTCATTATCAGGAACAGCTGAAAGCTGAACAGAGCTAATTATCTTTCCGATTAAGGCTTGTGCCGGTAGTTCACTTATTTTAGTTTTGTTTCCAGTAATGACGCCTGTGAATCATAGTTGTGACGTTATTGATCAGCATGTGTGGGAGAGGGTTTCTGCAGGGCACAGGTTCTTTCACTCTAAAAACAGATATTGTTTACTTAAACTCAAATGTGAACTTGTATGACAGAAAAATCAATCATTGTCTTTCGCAAAGCAAATTGAATGAACCGATACAGATAATAAATACAGATTCATCACTTCGAAACAACACACTGTTATACTGTAATATATTAATTGTAATATTATCAGCTAATATGATGACAGGGTTGAAAAACAGTCACACTATTTTAGTGTGATATACTATATTCAGTGCAATGTATAGTCAATATATTGGTTGACCATAAAAGCCAGATGATATCAAAGTTCATTATATTAAAAAAATCCAGAATGGAAGCAGTTTGTCATAGAAATACAATGGAATTAGTGCCTCAACCTTACTATAATTTTATAGTCATGTATTTTACTGTGCACACTACTCACCAATACATGTGGATTATTGATCTTAAATTCAAGAAATTGTTTCAAGAAAAATGCAGGCTTCTTGTTTTATTGTACAAGAAACTATTGAAGTAGTTCATGATATAATTACTGTGAAAGTAATGCAATGTTTTGCCTGTACTTAACTGTACTTTACTGTAATTTTAATCATGGATTTTACAGTGCACACTACTCACCGACATACATGTATTACTGATTGTAAATTCAATGGTTTTGTTTCTTCAAGGTTCAGTATCAGCAAAAATCCATTATTAATCAAGTCTTCTTGCTTCATACTAAACTGATCAATTAAAGTAGCTCATCACAATTATTATGAAAGTCATGCAACTTGTTGCCTGTCAGGCAAGCGAAAGGGCAGAGAGCAGTACAAGTCTAAGTGCAGTGGGAGTGAGGCTGGGCAAGTGCACCATTCCTGTCTTGTTCCGAAGAAAACACTCACTCTCTGAGCCACCAGCACATCTGAGAGTTTCAAGTGGACTCCAAATACTCTCTCAGCTCTTTCTTTCTTATAGCTGCCAAAGTTTTCTTTCAAGACAACCACTTCTCCTCCCTCTCTGCTGAGAAGTGATGCAGTGGGATACCAATGTGCTCGCTGTTATTCCAGAAAAGCTTGTTGCTTTTGGAAGAATCCAGGAGTGTGGAGGACTGAAGTACATGAACAGGTGACAGTGTGAGAGCTGAATGAGATCTGCTCCTGTTGTTCTGCAGAGTTTTGTGTTTTCCTGTTTCTGACCCTCTGAAACCAGGTGTATTTAAACCATTTGTTAATTATCTATAATCTTTTGAAAATATTGAAAATGTTAGGCTGTTTATACCCACCCAGACTTCTTATCAATTGCTCAGTTGTGTTTCTTTCACTTTTTTACTTTAGTTTTGTTTAACTCAAGAATCAAGACGCTGATCATATGTCATATGAAAATCATATGTCCATGTTTCATCTGTCCATGTCATTAAACCGTTTTTCAGCCAAGACCACCATAATGTTAATTTCCAGAAGCCCACGTGGGATTCTGTTTATTTATTCATTTAATTTTCAATGTATTTATTCACTCTAAGTGTTGGGTGGGGTTTAGGTTCTGGGTTGCTGGGGTACTGGCTGTTATTGGTGTGGCCCTCAAAGTTATGTCACAAGTTCACTCACCTTGGTTTACTACTGCTAGATGGCAGGTGTAATGTATTCTTCCTGTACACAATAAATGTAAGATAAAGAAATCAGCCTTATGATCTAGGCAGTGGAAATGAGTGACAGTAAAAAAAACTTTTATATTGTGAAATATAAAAGTTCTGACGATGACAGTACCTTTAAGACCATTTACAGATTTGTTTGGACAACTGAGCACAGTTTCAGCACCATTATCACCATTTTCTTTTCTTGAAAAAACTGGCCTGGAGTGTGTTTGGCCTACTCTGCGATTGATAACTTGCGATCTGAAATGTGCGACGCACTCCTGATTACTGTAATACACACATTTTCACTGTCAAATTAGGGCTTGCAGAAGAGGAAACTGACCAAGAAATGAGGGAGAAATTAAAGACAAGGAGACAGCAGGAGGATGAATGAACGCACGGCTGCATTTAAGTGACAGGGAGAAGGAGAGTGGGACAGGAAAAATCTCATTTCACGTGTTCCTCTTCATTCATTAGAGAAATCAGTGGCTAAGGAGCGCTGGGAGCTGCGCACGGAGCACCTGCAGGAGGGGGTTGGGGAAGGGACTGAGGAATATGAGATCAGGCAGCTCAAGGTCTCTCTATCCTCACATCATCTACTCATTAGCAGGGCCGTTCAGAGCTTCCATAGGGGCCACCACGTTCTGAGCACGAATGTGTAGACAAGAAATGAGCGCTACTAATGGAGGAGAGACTGGATTTTTACTGAAAACATGCAGCCTTACCAGGCAGCTGTCAAGGTCAGGCATGGCCAAGAGATGCCTGAGCTAGAGTTTGATGTTTGATGGATTTTATGGAGCAGGAAAAGAAAAATTACCATAATTACAATATATATTTTGCTCTTGATTAGATGCTAAGTGAGATGTATGGCTGTGGAAAGTGGATTTACTCAGGCAACCTTCCAGAATGCTACACACCGTGCATTTTTTTCCCCTCGCTTGTTGTTTTTTTTTTTTTAACTTTCTTTTTTTAATGGGCCTACTTCATATTCTTCATCCATCGTGCATTCTTGATTTTCAAGGACAAGGTGTGGAGAAATAGACTTTTGTTCGTGCATGGCTAATTTTTCCATTGTGGAAAGAAATAAGAGTGATTTAGCAGCTTGTTCTGTGTGACTTCATGGCATACTTTGTCGTGTCATGTTTGCAGTGTTTGATTTATGCCTGGGTCTCCGGAGAAACTGGAAGCCTCGGCGTTGGTGCTGGTGGTGAAGAAAGAACGAGTAAACACAAAGACTTATGACACAGAGAATAAGAACATAATGAGGCTTATTTCAAGGGCAGTGCTCCCCTGAGGGTATGACTGCTTTCATCATAGATGCTCACACAAAGATCACTTTTACATCTGTGATAAGGGAGAAGATAAGAAATAGAAGACATCTTCCGCAGTCTACAGTATATGCAACATAAATCGGCCAGTTGATATTTTCAGCTCTCGTTTGGTGATGTATTACACTATTATCAAATGATCTATACTCAGCATTTCAGTAATAGCAGTTATAACACAAATTTGACAGTGTTTGAGTTTGAAGAATGTGTTTGAATAAAGGAACTTTTCCTCAGTGCCTGTCAGCAGGTGTTTATGATCTTAGCAGTGATACCTATTGGTACCTAGAGAGAGGTATAAAGACTAGAGGTGGGCATAGATTAATTTTTTTAACGGTGATAACACGCCCCCCCTCCACCCCCACCCCCCGACAGAGAGACCGAGACAGATTTAAAATGTGCGTGAACCGGACAAGTCACTGAAGTATCAAGGTGAAATTCATCATAGCTTGCGTGGTGTAGACCCAGCTCCCTCTGTCCGGGGGGCGGGGGGGATTTAACGGCGATATTTTTTTTTATCGCGTGATAAGAATCTCGCGTCGTTAATGGCCCTGCACTAATAAAGACACATCACAATTCAGGCATTTTTCAAACGTCATCACTGCCCTTGAGAAACACTCAGTTTTTCAGCACAAAAAAAAAGTCTTTTTCAAAAGCTACTGCAATACATCAGTGCCGTTTGAACCCTCTATGCCTGCAGTCAGGATCCTAAAGCTGTGTGGGAGGGTCTCTGAGGCTAAATCACTACCTTGGGCCGGTGTGCAGCACACTCCTCCTCAAACACATTCACTAAATCTGACAATTAACTGGCGAAGTGGACCAGGTGTTTCTGAGCAGGCAAATAACTAAAATGTGCTGGACCACGGCCCTCCAGGACTGGAGTTCGACACCCCTGTATTAAATCTCCTACCAAAGAACGACTGGCTACAAAGCAATGACAACCACAACATTAGAAACAACAGCAAATACATTTGCCACTGAACATTGATCTCTACACACTGCAATTGAATGGACAAGCAATACGTATGACTCTGCAGATGAGGATCAGTCCTGGGATTTCAGTGTGATATACAATACACACTATTGTATATAATATAAGCAGAAAGCCCAGCTTTCATGAGGATGTCATGACGTGTGAGGGTTTGGGAAAAGGGGAGGACGCTGCGGCAAAGTAGGAGGGGGAACGGAGACTTTAATATAAAACAAAAAACAGAACAAACACTAACACAAGAAAACCAGGAATAACAACACTGAATCAGAAACAATCAGACAGAGACAAAAGAACAATAATAAAACCAAAACCTGACTCTATAATAAAGAAAACCAAAAGGGGAAAAACAAACTAGAAAACCAAACCAGGATGAAAATGGCGAGTCTCGTGCTCCTAGAGCTTAAATCAAAACGAAATCAGAATCCAGAAAACTATCTCACAATCCGGCGAGAGAAACGTGATACAGAGTCCAGCGTGCCTTTGAGCACCCGTGAGATACAGAGAACCAGCGCTTCAGCGTGCAAACACAGAGCCAGCTATAGAGGAGCACGAGCCTGCAAAACAAAGAAAACAAGAAACATGACACCGTAAAACACAAGCCAGAAACCAGAGACCATGAACTCACACACAAATACAAGCATGAGGAACCGGGGGTCAGACTGGGCTTTAAATAAACGAAACAAAGGAGACACAGGTGAAACTCATGATAAAGGGACATGATATAAACGGGGCGTGCTGACTAGAAAGGGAGAATGGAGTGCACGGGGAAACCCAGAAGAAAAGTAAGTGTACTAATCAAAAGGGGAAACCGAAACAGACGCAGACACGGAGACGAAAGGAAAGCAGAAAGGGAACAGAAAACCGGAGACTGAATAAACCGAACGAATAATAAAAGAAACTAATATTCAGGAGACGGGGAACGGAAAACGCGGGAGGAGGGCGAGGCGACCGTCACAGAGGAATGTGTTATTTAAGTTTTGAATGCATCAGCATTAACAACATTAACAGTCTTCAAAGGATAACTTTAATGGCCAACAAAAAGTAGCACTGGGTAATGCCACTGATTCCATTAGTTACTGTATTTGACCACTGCGACATTTGACAGTTGATTTGTTTCATTTCTCTGTGAATTCCTGGATGTTTTGCTAATTTTTATATTTATCCAAACCACCTCTGCAACACCACTGTTCCGTGCTGAAAACTTGTGTTGCATGTCTCCGGACAATTTGTATGTACAGTAATAGTTAAGCACATCAAACGAAAGATTCTGAAAAATTTAAATACATGCAAACAAATAAGTTGCTGATGTTTACACACAACCTGCTTTTTGTTTTTGCACAGGAGCACATTTGTGAATTTGTTGAATATAATGGTGGATCTGTTCTTAAAGTGCAATGCTAAATTGCGTCTGGGACGTAATAAGGTCTATTTAATCTAAAGACATCTCTTCTAATATAAATGCTGTCACATCCTACCAGCTGCTGGCTTGAGTAGTAAATTAACCTATCACCCTGACGTTTCTCCCTGTGGGCAGGTATTTGTTGTAACTGTGATGCTGCTCCATCCATCCATCCATCCAACCATCTATTTATCCATCCCTCCACCCACAGCGTTGCAGCTATATTTAAACTGCAATTAAGGGAGTGGGCCCAGTTCGACCTGTGCTGGAATCAAAGGCTAATGCTATGCAGGGTCCATTTGAGCTGTGCAGCGTCTGATCTAATGATGGTGGACTGAGGCCTCTCGGTCATTTCCCGAATGGCACAATCAGTTTGTTCATTGACAAGATAATTAACCTGAGAGGTATGTCTGTCTGCTGCTGCTCGGTCAGTGTTAAATACGTAGCTCCATCAGCATCAGGATTCATCTTCATTTCCATTTATAAGCTACGGTTGGATGTACAGACGGAAAGCTTCCGAGCAGCAGCAAAGCACTGAGCTGACTTGATGCAAATGTGTCTATTATTAACATAGAATTATAATATGGCATATTACATCAAATAAATGATTGCCAAAATAATTGTGATAGTAACACACACACACACACACACACACACACATCTAGCAGATGATTACAAGTTAGTACACTGGTGGTGCTGAATGTGGAGTGCTTGGAAGACTTTTACCTCTGCATTTTGTAAATGCAGCCTAAAATAAGAGCTTGAGAGTCATGAATAGTGTATTTGCACCAACAAGGTGAATTAAAGCAAATTATGAAGAAAGAAGGGTAGGCTCAAAATTGTATATATAATGTCTTACTGATGAAATCTTGAGTGAGTGAGCGTGTGTGTGTGTGTGTGTGTTTGCAATTAAACTGAGGACAATTTAGTTTCAGTGATTCTGCTTTGATGCCATCGTATGGTAAAAAGGAAAAATCAGTACAGCCCTTCAAAAATAATTATATTAGTTATTTATCAAACCTGATAATAAGAAAATTATTATTAGACATGACAAAATAAAAAGAGCTTTACCCAGCAGCAAAAGGTAGTTTTGAGTAGTCCAGTCGCTGGGTTAATGCTGGTGACATTAAAGAAAAAGCAGACCATGTCCCTTTCCATTACTGCCAGTTTTAGCTCCATAACCACTAGATCACTTTAACTGTACAAGAGAAAGAGTTTTGTTTGGTTTCTTATTCTGCCTCTTTTCTGTTCCTTCTCATTTCACCTTTGTAAATCAATGTAAATCAATAGATATAAAAGGTTTGCACCTGTAACTGCGCCATCATGCTATAGGCACTGATAATATGTTAATAAACACAAATGTGTTCCTGTAAGGTTTACAAATGCGATTATGTTTTATTTCTAAGTCAAATCAGTTTATATCACAGAAACTAGTTTTTACATTGAGTTTAGTAGCACATGCCTCTAGAGTTTTCTCCTCTTCCTCTCAGAAGATGAAAGGTGTTATTGTGGTTTAAGCAATGGACACCAAAACGACAAGTAAAGCTAAACACACGTCTTCAGAAAAACATATACATGCTTTCTCTAAGTCACATGGAGCTAGCCACCACATCTAATGCAACGTCAGTGGATGGATAAACAGGGTGGGGGGTGATGACGTCTTAATCAGAAAAGGGGACTGCTTCCATGACACCGGTGTGTATTTTTTCACATTAATAAAATATATAACCTCAACACAACCTGAAAAACAAAAATGCATTTTATTGTTATAAAAAGTGCCTTATTTGTGAAACCTTTTTGGCTAGAGAACTAGATGACTGACATGAACAAAGAGAGCCCATCAACATTTAAATAATAAATGCCCAATGAATAAAGTAATGAGGAAATAAGTAAATAAAAAATGAGTGTGCAGGATCTATCTCATAATGCACTTGACCTCTCAGAACTATTTATTTATTGCATATAAAATTGGACAAACATAGTTATTTCTTCCGTATCTTTCCCCAGGTACAGATATATAGAAATACACTGAGCACATCCATCCATGGCTCTTCAAAAATAAAATATTTATCAATAGCTTATTGCCTCTAACCCCAAAACCAGATAGAGCAAGAAGAAGAGGGCAGCTCTCACTGGAGTGAGCATCCTCACACAACCACACAGAGAATGAGAAACAGCGTCAACTGCCAGAATATTCACTACCTACCAGAGGAGAACAGTAGGGGCAGTTGGAATGTGACACGCAAACATACACACAGTCACAGCATTAATCGAAGTGGGATTCTCGCTGACTAACAGGCCATGAGACGCTGACACTGCACACATATCAGTAAGCAGAAAGAGGAAGGCTGATTCAGGGTGGTGTATTTAGTCTAACAGGGCTAAAACTGAGACAAATCAACACAAGAGTTCTCCAGCTGGGTTACACCCAACACTTTAGAATAGGCTTAGAGCAGTTTTTAGGTTCTTTTCACCCATTAAATTCATATACACTGATCATTCACATTCAAACCACTGACAGGTGAAGTGAATGACACTGATTATCTTAACTTAATGACACCTGTCAAATGGTGGGATATATTAGGCAGTGGGACGCTTTCAGATCGAACGCAACATGCGCTGTGCTCGCCGCGAGGTTTGCGCTGCCTCTCAAAAAACAGCGAGAACCCGCTGCGCTTGCCGCAGGGCTCAACGAAAAAGCAGGCGTGGTTTTGAAACTCTTCTGGCCCAGCTAACAGAGTTAGCACTAGTGCTAGCTCTGTTAGCACCAAGAGAGAATATGCTGTAGGCTTTGTAGATTCTGAACACTCAGAGACTTTTAAGATTAGC
>JBBPDB010000140.1:17482287-17501435 GCA_037974465.1 Brachypetersius altus
GGTGAGGGCAGAGCACGGACACAACAGAATCACATAGAACCAGACCTGGCCTAAGGTTTCTCACTAGAACATGGCTTAACATGTAAGCAGTAGGGTTTCTCACTAGAACATGGCTTCACATGTAAGGAGTAGGGTTCTCACTAGAACAAGGACACAAAGGAAGAACAGCACAGGACATCAAGGGAACACAGACTCCTGGAATAAACCAAAACACCATAAAGGGCAAAGCAGAACAGAACACAATATATAAACAGAACTTAGAGTCCTCAGCTAACGCTGGCAGATAACCATAACGGAAAAGGAAACAGAAACCAAAAACCATGGCACGGCTATGCCAGTCCAGGCCGTGACATACAGACATAAAATATTGAACATATAACCAAATACTGACCTCAAAATTGGATCAAATGCAAAAATAAAATACGTTATACCCTTTTAGAGAAATTATTTTCTTAAAAAAGTAGATAAAATTCATAGATAAAATAGTTTCTAGATAAAATTACTTCTATACAGAACCTGAATAATCTATTTCTTTTATCTGAGTGAGATTAGATGTACAGTAATCCCCCGCTTTTCCTGGGGGATACGGCCCAAGTATATATATTGAAAAAATGTGATGTGTTTTGGTTTTAAAAAATGCCTAAAAATGTCTATTTTTGTAGTGTGAACCCTAAATCTGCTCCCAAATCTGCTCCCAGAACACTTTAATTTCATTTTAAACTTTAGGTTAATGCATATCCCATAAAGAAAATGTAAAATAAATAAATAATCAGAATCAGAAAACTTTATTGCTTCAAAAAACATTAGCATTAGTGGTTAGCAGTAGGAACGTGCAAAGACTTGTACACAAAAGAACAAGATAGCTCTCTGTGCTGATGCTTAATTAAGTCAGGGACATGGTAGGAAATATCAGTTTATTTGTGTGTATGTGTGTGTGTGTGTGTGTGTGTGTCTGTGTGTGAGTGAGTGAGTGGGAGAGAGAGAAATGTGGATGCTGCTAATGCTAACTGCTAATGCTAACTGGTCGTACAAGCAACATTGAAATAACCCTCTCTACTCTCTCCACTCTCTATGTTTAGACAGGGCACAGCTTACTAATACTAAATAAACAGAGAACTTGAACTTTTTTGCAGGGGGGGCAGTTAAAACACTAAAATATGAGGACAAGACACAGAGCAGACACGCAGGCTTGTTCTTCTTCTGTTTATGGTGGTTGACAACTTTTCAGTGTATTACTGTCAGCGGTGGGCTAGTAATAAAGTTTAGTTCTAAAAAAAAAGGTGAGGATCTTTGTGATTTCCGTGTAAAATGATGAGTTTGGTTCTTTTAATTGCGTGTGTGACTGAATCCGCGACTCCCGATCCACGTAAAAATGGGTGATTACTGTATTGACTACATTGAAGATGCTTTCTTTTGACAAGATATGTTTTTTGCAGTGGAAAGAGCACCTTAAAATAAAGTAAAGTGGCCTCTTACAGTCATGTGTGAACAGGACAGGCCTTTAGTGTGAACAGTGTGAAATTCTGTCTCTGTAACCTCAAGGGTACCCCAGTAGTGACACTAGCAGTACTGGGATTCGAACCCACAACCTTCCGATTGCAGGGAAAATGCCACTAGGCCACCAGCTGCCCCACTTGAGTCAGAGTCCGTTCTATTACGTGTTACCTCATGTAACATTTGGTCCAGCTTGTTCACTGGCTTCCAGTCATCTCTAATGGATTTTACCTAAAGACCAAAAAATGGGAACAAACATTTTAGGTTGTATTACCCAGTTGTTTGCATAGGTGTGGCACAGGCTAAAATTAACGTGTCCATTTCTCAGGTCAGCACACAGGAACATGCAAACCTAACAGGACAGACAGTGGCAAATAATTACATGTGCTGCAGTTACACTGGTGAGTATAAGAAAGTCTGGACTTTGGAGCCACATGCAAATAGAACGCTCACTATAATCTAAGGTACCATTTATAATCAGGTCTTAGAGATGTCATTGTTTTGTGTTGCATGTATCCGGTAAAGCAGACATGTATAAATGAGGTAAGCAATGTTAGTGGTCAGTGGTTATTCTTACTGTGGGTAAAACTGAGGGCTAATAATAGTTTCTCAATGGTGTTAAGGAAAGAAAGAGCAGAAAGCTGTTTTTGTCTTTTTAATAGTCCCTCATTTTCTTTTACCAGTCCAGCTGTTGTAATGTGTGTGGTGATGGCGAGTCCAAAATAGTGTCTGAATAGTGTGAAGTAGGAGGCATAAAGAAACCGCCCCCCCCCCTGTCTTTAGTGGTTCTTCATATCCTTTTACCATAAACCTCTAAAATGTAACAACATCAACTCATTGAGATGAGGTGGAGGACAGATGTGGAGGTCAGGAGAGAGCAACCAAGGGCTGCTTTTGTGAGGTTCAAAAGCATGCGTTGACTCAGCCGAAGTCCTTGGTAAGACCAGTACTGGAGCTTGCAGACTTCCATTTCAGGCATGTAGAATGGCTCTGGAAATGCAGTACGAACACAAATTGATCTATATAGTGCACATACAAGCCAGCAAACAGTGGACTGGGCTACATTAGCATCTTCAGTCATTAGCAAACAGGATGCTCACCAATGGCCGGGAAATTCTACCATAGCTAAAAAAAAAAAAAAAAAAAAAAAGGAGGGCTCATCATGGTGAGATACATAAAAACACATTCCAGGAAGAGGAAGTCTATAGTCAGGGAATGAAGGTTACTTTGAGCTAAAATGTCTGCTAAATGGCAGAAATGTAAATAGGGATTTTATTGAATGCTGTGCTTTACATCCACATTAGGGTAGCATGAAAAGAGCTTGAAGTCATGTGGCATTTGCAAGAGTTTATGAAGATGCAGCAACTGAACAGTTGTCAGTGTTAGGAACATGGATTTGACACTTGTCTTCTACTGCAGTGTAAGCAAATGCTTCCTCATAGTAAGTGTTTAAACTTCCCAGAATTAATGCAATATACTGCGCCTGCAGAAATAATCAGTTAAGTAACGACTGTTGTATTCAATCAGCCAGAGAGGGCTACAGCCAAGACCTTGCTTTAGCTCAAGACACCTGCACGGGAAACCACAGCAGTACACCCAGACAGAAATGTGGAAATACTGGCACAGGTAAGTAAACTGTACGTGTACTCAAATGGTCATCCTCAGGGCTCAAGCTTGCTTGAGATTTTACACCTAGTATTGAGCCTGAATATGATTCTATGTCACCATAAAATGTTTATGCTGCTCCAGGTCAAGGATTCAGTGAGCAGAGGATTCAAGATTGGAATTAGATGAAGGCCTTAACTTGCAAGGCAAATGTCTGTTTTCAGGAATGAACTACAGCAATCCTGAAGAGCAGCTCTAGGAGCACTGGGCCCCAAGCACATTTACTTTATACACATCATGGTCTTTAACTCGAAGGGGGGAAAAAAAGGCAACATAACAGCACACAAGGTTAAGGTTTAAAACAAAATCAACTTTAATAGTGAGGTTAGGCATCTTATGCTGCACTTCAGTGGCCACACACAAGCCTTCCAATCAGGAGTTTCATGTAGGCCTACAGTTAAGAGCAGCACAACAGAAGAGATTTCAGGAACTGATGACCACGGCCCCACTCAATTCAGCAAGTCTTCCTTGACCAAGATCGGACCCAGAGAGATTAGAGTTGCTAGTTGACCTAGAAGACAGAAACATACACAGGGGTTGATCATTCTTGCTCCAGTACTCTAGTGGGGTGTGGGTGGTGGTAGTTGGGCAATGTGGGAGCACAGGTCTGTCTCGGCGCGGGGTGGGAAGACTTGTGCACAGCGTATGGAGTCAAAATAGGTACGCATTTGCGCTGTGAAGACTTAACCAATACGCATTTTGCATACCCCTGACATCTATTCGGGCTTGCACAAGACCTGAACAAAAGGCTTGACTACTGCTGAATCATAGAACAAACATGGTACATACCTTCATCAGTAGAAACACTTCTTGCCGTCCTCAAGCTACAATTTGAGTCACAGCAGCTACAAACTTGGTCATTGCCATCTGCAGCAGCCCACCTAAGACACATGCAGCAGCCTCAGTACAAAACCAAACCAATACTGCACACAAAGCAGTTGAAGCATACCTGTTGGAAACAAAGGAGCAAGCCTTGTGCTCAGCATCACTCGAGTGCACAACAGAAGTCTTTAAGGAACAGGTTACGTAGAGCTGCAGAAACAAGTTAAACAATTTCATGAAAAGGCATGAAGTCTCACAAACCTGCCATGCCACCAAGTCTTACATACCATGCTACTGTTGTCCCGTTCAAATTTGAACACTTCCAACTGAAACTGCAGCTTATTCTCTTTAATCCGTTGCATAAAGTGAGAGTTGGCGCCTGTAATCTTGGCATCAGTCAGGCAGCCATGGTTCTCAATAAAGACATATCTAGGAGATGCTTTAGCATCAGGGACTGATGTTGCTACACAGTTGTCCACAAAGAGGCGCAGAGGTACATGGTTAAACTGCAGGACAGATGCCTCAATCTTTATGGAATCACCAAGGAAGTACAGGTTTGACGGCCTCTCAAACTTCCAGTCATCTGCAATCAGCAAACATTACATGCAGCTTTAGGTTTAAACCACTGGGCTTGTGTTCATATTCCCAGTGATCTAGGACCTACTCCCATCGCTCAAGATAAGGGAGTAATTTTATGATCACTATGCAACCATGTAAATGTTAGTGATACAAACCAGTCATGAGCTTCAGGGTGAAGACCAGATGCTGTTCTGCAACTTTTGTAGAGGAATAAGGCACCCATTTGGGTTCCAGGCCATTGCTGCTTACATTGTGCTTCCTAGTAAAAAGACAAGCTGCAAATAAGCCTTCAAAATCAATCAATACTGAAATTCAGAAAGTTGCTAGTTCAGGCCTTCACCTTGAATAGTGGCATTTAATGTCCACGACAGCAGCTCCTGTTCGAACAATGGGAGTACCAGCAAATGTTTCTGGGTTGTAGAGGAGGTTAAAGCTGTAGACAATGTCCGCTTCATTCATCTGAAACAGTCCAGATTAGTAATGTGTTTGCACAACCTACAGATACAAATAACCAATGTTACTCACCATAAGCACACTACCACAGGCCTGGAGCTCAGACTGAAAGACCACCACATTCGCTGACGAGTCGTGTCCTACCGGTGCACAGCCTCCAAGAGTCAAAGAGCTAGGTTTCACCAGATACCCAGTTCCAAACAAATCCTGCTTTACTTCCACATGCACCAAACTCTCACCACATGCAGCAGCCACACTTTGAGCTCGGGCAGGCTTTCGCCAATCCATTTGCACAGGGGGCTGCTTGGGAACTTCTGGAACTTTGGGGAAGGCCCAGGACAACTTTTTCAGTGGCTGAATGTTGAGTTGGGTCTGAAGAGAACCTAAAGCAGGGGGCTGTGCAGGAGGCTGTGCAGGGACAACAGCGGGGGGCAGAGCAGGGACAAAGGTGGGGGGCAGAGCAGGGACAAAGGCAGGGGGCTGTGCAGGAGGCTGTGCAGGGACAACAGCGGGGTGCAGAGCAGGGACAACGGCAGGGGGCAGAGCAGGGACAACGGCAGGGGGCAGAGCAGGAGGCTGTGCAGGGACAACGGCAGGGTCTGTCAGTGTAGGGTTCTGGGCATACACTGGCAATGTACTCTGACCTGGATTCAGGACCGGCCCCACTACAGGGGTGCGTTCACCATTCAACACATGATTCTGGACAGGCACTGACAAAGGATTCTGAACCAGGGACCAGACTGGTGGGTTTGTAAGCACTGCTGGCGCAGGAGCCTTAATTCCATGGTCTGGTGTTTCTTCAGGATCATGCTGATGTCTTGATTCATGACCATGCTGATATCTTGATTCATGACCATGCTGATGTCTTGATTCATGACCATGCTGATGTCTTGATTCATGACCATGCTGATGTCTTGATTCATGACCAGATGACCGAGGGTAAAACGCTGCTGGACCTTGAGGTGCATTCATCCCAGAATACATCAGCTGTGTCCACCTGCCCTCTTCTAACTGTTGCATGTCAGCAAAAATGGCTGAAACAAGCAGTAGAAGACTAGCATACACACACCCCATGATTGCATCTCCCAGGACACACCATCTTGCTTTGGCTGCACCATTTTGTAGAGGACAAATGGCAGTGGCCCCACCCCTCAACAAATGAATAGTTTCTAAGTGACAGGTGAGGTAAATTAAGGTGCTGGGACAGATAACTAAATGGTGATTCCCTGTGATCCTAGTGCTTCCCTGTAAAGTGGACTACACAGAGTAGTCAGGCATCTTAAGGGAGCTTCCATGTCATAAGTGAGTGAAGGGAGTAATGCTTTGTTACTTCACAAGAAATAACGTAGTACTTTATTTGTCTCAAATTGGCCAATTGTTTTTGCAGTGGTAGCACATAAATTCACACACATTTCCACAAACATTTCATTACACAAGTTTTAAAAAATAGATAAATAATAAAATAGATTGACAAGTACAATAAAATAGAAGAAAATAAATACATAAATACTTATGTAGTCACAACAGAAAGAATGGGAGAGCTATATAAAAATTTATTATCTTGATTTCCTGATGGAGTTCAGTAACTGGACAGCAGATGGTACAAAAGAGTGTTTATATCTATTGGTTCTGACCAGTGGATATTTAAAACGGGAGCCAGAGGGCAAGGCCTGGAATTCACAGTGCAGGGGATGGTTGTGATTTAGCACAATACATTGAGC
This sequence comes from Brachypetersius altus, assembly GCA_037974465.1. Classification (NCBI taxonomy): domain Eukaryota; kingdom Metazoa; phylum Chordata; class Actinopteri; order Characiformes; family Alestidae; genus Brachypetersius; species Brachypetersius altus. The sequence goes on from JBBPDB010000140.1 coordinate 17,489,022, forward strand.
CTTCTTGACCACCTGTTTCTCATACAGTGCAGACATACCATTTAGTTGCACACCAGTAACACTGCTACACACCTTGATAACCTTAGATATGGCATGTTTCTGTTTCACATTGAGCAAAGCACACCAACAAACAACTGAGAAGGTGAGTATTGGCTCAATAAAGGATCTGTAGAAGAGAGTCATTAAAGACTTATCTACATTAAACATCGCCAACTTCCTAAGGCATTAGAGGCGTTGTTGTCCTCTTTTACAAAGCATTTCTGTGTTACAGTTAAAACTTAACTTATTATCAATTATACTACCCAAGTACTTATACTGCTGAACTATTTCAATATCCCGCCCATCAATATTAGTCTTAGTAAGGTTACAGTCCTTTCGCCTAAAATCAAAGCACATGTCCTTAGTCTTTGTCACATTTACCTCCAAACAAGCTTCCTGACACCAGCTTACCAAGTAATTTATAACAGGCCCATGTGATTCTTCATCATCCTTCAACAAACTCACAATGACTGTGTCATCTGCATACTTCACAATATGACGATTTTCAAACTCAGATCGACAGTCATCTGTATAGAGGATGTAAAGGAGAGGAGAGAGAACACAGCCCTGAGGAGAACCTGTAGATGTCCAAGATAGTCCAGAGTAGTGACCATTTACTCTCACTCTCTGGGATCTGTTGGTGAGGAAATCTAGGATCCAGCTGGACATACTAGTGTCCAGCTGAAAGCGATCCAGTAACTTCTGCACCAGTAGATGGGGCTGAATAGTGTTAAAGGCTGATGAAAAATCAACAAACAGTGTCCTGGCATGGGTCTTTGAGCCCTCAAGATGCTTGAGAATAAAGTTGTTCAGAGTTATGGTTGCGTCTTGAACCCCACAATTGTGTCTATATGCAAACTGTAGGGGATCAAGGAGATGGTCATTCTTAGCAATAAGTTGTTTTTTAACCAACTTTTCAAAGGACTTCATTACTAATGAGGTTAGGGCTATAGGCCTGTAGTCATTAAGAGACTTTGGATGGCTGTTTTTGGCTATGGGGACTATCATGGATTCTTTCCATAGATTAGGAATTGTTTGATGTTGCAGTGATAAGTTAAAAATATATTTAAAGATTGGGCTTTGTTGATCTGCGCAGTGGGACAGCACATGGCCACAAATATAATCAGGTCCAGGGCTTGTTTTGACTTTGCAATGTTTGAAAATACGTGCCACGCTATATAAAGAAAAGCAGGTGGCCGGCTGGGAGGAGGCTAGTAGTTTATGTTTTAGAACACAAATTTCCAAAAAAGTTTCAGGTATGATTTGAGAAACATGACAAAGGGTTCAGGGTGTTGATTCAAATCTCAATCTGATCAAACATCTGTGGGATATTCCACAAATTACAGGATATAAAGGATCTCCTGCTAATGTCTTGGTGCCATAAACCAAGAATGCCTTGCAGTTTGAGACGTCATACAGGTGCAATAAAATGTTTTAATCTGATATATATTGATAAATATATCAGATTGCACCATTCCCTCTACGGTATAAACTGCTCTGGTGGTGGTATTTATGTCAAAGCATAAACAAGGTAAAAACTCTCAATGCATTTACTGAAAGTCCTCCCAGACAAGGCCCTCTAGGATATTGCCTCAAAATATCATTATGACAGAGCAGGGTTCTTTAAAATGTTACACAGTAACAAATACTGTACATGCACACATATACATATGCATTGCTTAATGGATTACTCCATATAAAGTAACACAAATTATTAATATCAGTAATGAAAGGCTGGGTTCATACTTAAAATGAGACTTTTTTTTCGTTTAAAAGAATCTCTCAGACTTGTTGGCCAAATAGCCACAACTTTGAATGTTGTTTGCTGGCTTTGCAAAATTAGGATTTCATTAGAAGGCCATTGTGGCAAAAGCTAAACGATCTGGTCAGAAAGTGGAATAGTTTTCATCAAGTTGTATTGACCTCACAATGATCTGGATATCTGAAAATCTGTAGAAGGACATTTAGATTTTTCTCTAGTGCTGGGCAAGTTCATGCATTATTATTGGAACTAATGCATTATTTACTTCACACCGGCAATGATTTAATTGCGTTAAAGCAGTTTTTTTATTACTTTAATTTTCGAAATATTTTGAGGGTTTGAAAGTGCTTGTGGGTAAGCGCAGCATGCAGCTCTATGTCTTGACTCTTGTGTGTGTGTGTGTGTGCGCTCTCTGTCTCGGCTGGCGTTAAAAAAAGCATCTGCGAATTGTAAAAAACACAAACTTGTGTTGAGGTAAAGATGCCTATAAATGCCTAATTTTTCATTGTAAACCCTAAATATGCACCCAAATATGCTCCCAAAACACTTAAACACAGCTTAATACATTACCCTTAAAACTGTAAACCACTGTATATTTATACGTATACCACATGGAAAAACGTAATGCCGTTGCAGATGTTATTTTGTACAAACAGCAGGACTTTAAAAATAAAAGTGTGCAATACAATACTTTTGAATTGATTTTGAAAATTTCAATGGAATGTCATAAATACAGTCATGCCAAACATGTATACATTTGTGTGTGTGTGTGTGTGTGTGTGATTTCAATCCAGACTAAGTGCCCTTCCATCCCTGTTTTATAAGCCATTCTGTCAACGTATTAGAGAATGTGTGTGCACATGTTGTTTGTGTGTGTGTCTCTGTGTGTGTTTGAGTGTGTGTGCCTGTAAGCTGCCTGCAAGAACACCTGCACTACTAAAAATTTCCCGGGTTTCTCTCAGAGGGTTGGGAGGCATCTGTTTTCTTAATAAACACCAGTACATATGCACCCCCTCCCACCTTCCCCCACATACACATATTTACACATTTCACATAACTTCCTTCATAAGAGCTCATGTTCTCACCATCACTGTACTGTGAGCGTCATTACACAATCATCCATCCTTACGCAAAATTTCACTGTGTTCACTAATCCTATAACTTTCCCATCCATCACCACTATCAGTGCACAGACAGAGCAGAAAGGGGTTGCAGTTGCTCATAGTGAAACAGTGGGCCGCAGAAGAGGTTTCTTCAAACTGATGGATGGCTGGCCCAGCGCACTGCACAGCATGCCTGGACCACCTGCAACCTTCCAACAGGCTCTGTCCTGTCTGAAACTTATACACTCTCCTCTTCCCCCTGCAGGGCCCAAGCACTCTCCGACCTAACCACCAGACTGCCAATATCCAAAAGCACAGGTGGGCTATTGGCTTCTCTGCAAGGTGCAAGGTGCCAACATTAAAAGGGAACTCAGTCATGGACACCCCAGCCTTCATCCCACCCAGCAAACACACACACACACACACACACACACATACATAACATGTGTGAACCAGTCACTGTCAGCAATAATTACATTAAACAGTTTTTAACAAAACAGAATATATTGATGTATAAAACATCTTTACCCCTGTAATGTGTTCAGTGTACTGACGAATATCTTTCATGTTGTTTTTGCTGTAGTTTTTCCTGAAAATAACGGTATGACGACCTCAAATGACCCCAAATCATTTTACTCACCTTTCAACTTGATAAAAAAAAAAGATGTTCCACATATTGTAAGAGATCTAGGAAGACTCCTTGAGTCTTCAGCATCGAATCTGTACACAAAGAGGTTCTTTAAATTAAAATAATTTTTCCCATTCACATATCTCTTTTTAAACATGATTTTTAAAGTCAAAGAACTCTTATTAGCACAGTAGCATATTTTAGAAGCATATTTTTTAGCATATTTTATGTGGTACAACATATAGTATAGTGTGCCCAGGAAACGTCTATGAGACCGTACTATATTTATATAAACACAGACGGCAGGTAAGATATAGGTAAGATACAGTCAGGCAGAGAGTTCTGTGTTACAGTTAAAGTTATGGTGTCATATCCTGTGGCCACACACTCATGGGTGTAGAGAGTGTAAAGCACAGGGCTGGGTACTTGGTTGTTGCAGCAGCAGAAAAGGCGTTCAGAGATGCGGTTTGGCCCTGGAACTTTTCTGATACTGACCTGGGTAAGTCATGCTTTGCAATGCCGATGATATTACTGCGCTCTGTTAGCAGGTTTTTCTTTTTGACAGAGTCTGTTATGGCGTGAAACTTGCGTAGCAGAACCTTGGTTAAAAGCAGATGTTGATTTACGTCTAGCTCTACAGGTACGAAGAACAGGTGTGGACTACTTAAGCACTGATATACATCACTCTGGATACGGGTATCTGTTAAATGCTATAAACATAAACGTAAACTGGCACTAGCTGTGTTCCTAGAGTTAGCATGATTAGCTTCAAAATGGGCATAGAACACGGAGTTTGTTGGCAAACACAGGGCTGATGCCTCAGTCCAGCCTCATGTCACTTTTGCACATGTTCAGGTGGGAGTACCACTCTTGGAACCAGAGTTTTGCATCCCTTACAGCACACCGTACCCATTAGATGCAGCTTTGTGAGCATGTATCACTGTTGGAGCATCCTGCATTAAACACAGTGGTACAGTCATTTATTGCCTGATCGGTGATTCTATCAACAGTTTCTAGTGGGGATGATGTTGAAAGCAAGCATGCTAACAAAGCTAATGATTACATCCACAAAACTCATTGATTGTAAAGCTTTTTAGTGCTAACACAACCAGTGTAACTCAACTACTTCAACTAAAATGTTGTAAATTAGCTGATTCATTGGATTAGGAGTGCAGAGCAGGGGCCCTGCGACACCAGGGTCGGGAAATTTATGGCATTGTGCAAAGAACAATTTCTGGCACCTCCATGTTAACACTTAGAGTGTAAGCTTCCTCCATCAAATAATATAGAGAACAGACCTCCAACAGATATACTTTTTTTATTGCCAGTAGTTATCTGTAGTTGTAACATTAAGTCTGCTAGTTGATGTATCAGAAAATGTTTCTATGTGGCAGAGGCTTTGGAACATTTGTGACTTCACAGAATAGATGATGCACACTGAAAGAATAGATGATACATTTTTGCATATAATACCCACAATCCTGTCATGTCCCTAAATATACAGCTTTTCTGTATAGCTGATTGGTATTTGAGACCTAGCTTTCCTAGTTATGGCCATGGTGCACACAGAATGAAAAATGAGAGTAGGGTCACCTGATAAAATGGTTAAGGCAGGCAGGTAAACACTCACACATAAACACACGCTCAGCATGTAGCAGATGCAGAGGTTTCTCTCTGAGCAGCATTCAGTAATTAAACAGCTGTGACTAAATAAGATGATGGTCCGCTATGTAAACACTAAGGGCAGCCCCCTCACTCCACTATCCTTGACCCCCATTTACAAGATGAGTGCGGGTAACTATAAGACTCCCTGATTCACTGAATCTTGCTCTCTGAGCTGTAAAGCTACCTGCATCAGCGTTCTACTGATGTCAGAGGGGATTTTTGTACTCCGCTCTAATTTAATCAGATTCATGTAATATCTTATCTAATCTAACTCCCTCCTGGCTACTTGTCAGTGCAGCATATGCCCGTCCAGCCTTGCGCTGCATGTGTAAACAGTCTTTCAACCCATGTTTGATTAAGCATCTGTCCTTGATTACACATCCCTGTGGCTGACCCGTCAGTGGGCTGCAGCAATACATTTAGACAGGGTTAACCTAATTCTGAGCCAAAAGTCAAACGTGATTTTTCCATTCAAGTACCACACTGTCTGACCAAGTGTTGCTGCCAGTGCATTACCACTTAGAGTCTGTCCCCTCAAGTCTCCTTCTGAAAGTCCCTGAGCACAACCTGTACTTACCTTCTACATTCCAGGAGAAATATTTTATCAACATTAAAAAGGACATTAGAGCTGTAAACAATTTATTCTGGACAAGGTGGTGGTGGTGGTTGTGGAGGTCAGAGGAAAATTGATTGCTCTTTATGACAAGCTGCAGCCAACCTCAGACGCCATGCATTTCTTCAGCCTGGGAGCAGAGGGAAGGTCCAGACCAACCTGACATGTGGACTGACTGACAGCTTGTCAGTTAATCAGCATCTTCCTGCAGGAGCAAGACTGACAAGGAGCACTTGTCAGTCTTGTTTGGAAGTGTTTTTCAGCAGTTAAGGCCTAAGCACTTCAAGTCAGCCCATTTTAATTCCACACAACATTCTAACCTTGGTTTTGTGAGAAGTCCTGCGTTGGCGAGTGTTGCTCAATTCCGAAAACATACTATAATGTATAAGCACATGTTGACCAACAAAACAGCAAACCAGAATACAGTAAAATATTATAAAAACAATAATATATCACTGATTCCTCCAACTGCCTTCTATTACACATGATCAATGAAAAACATCCACCAACACACGCATGCTATTCAAATACACAAAGGTCAGTGGATCTAGCTGGACAGGCATAACCAATGAATAATTGATGTTGATGAATGATTGTGAATAATTAACGTTTCATGCTCCAAGCAAAGCAGAAAAGATTTTCTACATAGTAATAGAAAATACATGGGAAAACCTACACAGATGAGGATGTAGTTAGGTATAAAAAAAAAAAGTGTCCTCAATAATCTGACCTTTCTTTTATATTCTTTATTTTTCTTTAAGCAAAATTGGTTTAGTCCATTTCCTTATAGTTTAACCATTTTCAACAAGAGTTTGACATTTAATCCTAAGCAATAATTTCTAGTTTTAGGCCAAAAGTGTGTTCATGGCTGATGACATCTGCATCTTAAACTACATTCAGGCCCTTTTTTTTAAAATAAAATGATTAAAGGCTGCAAAAGTTTTTGAACTGGAGCTTTATCATAAGAAACACTACCAATAAGTTTGATATGCTCATCATAAGAGGCTGTGGGAAATCAAGCAGCATGCCGTCATATCCATGAAGTTAAGTCTTAAATCTTTTCAAGAAAAAAGAAGCATGTGCAACTCAGAGAAAAGCCCCGTATAATCTTTTTTAGAAATAATGTTTCTTCTAAACCATTGTTAAGTTTGAATATTATGAACTTTGTGTATAGTTTTAAATGACTTTACATTAACTATAAAGTATGTGTTTTTTTAATTCAGTTGCTTAGTCAAAAAAAGTTCAGTTGCACAGTAAACTCTTGCTTTCGCGTTTGAATGACCATTTCTGGCCGTGAGCCTTAGATAAACCTTGTTAGTAAGATTTCACCAAAAGTGAATTATTTTAAAGGACACATTTCGAACTCCTGGCAAGTTCTTATATACTGTTTCATAGAAATGCTGAGATCAATGAATAAAAGACAAAATGAATAGGTTTGCTTATTGTATACGCAGAACAATCCTTCTCAGTCTTTGAGGAGTTCTCAGAGCTGCTTCACTTTTGACAAAAGAGCCATCGCTGACTAATCAAAGTGGACCACATGTCAAAAGCTTTTCCCTTTCTGAAATAGTACAACTTGCAAGAGTCTCGTAGTCGCTGGAATATAATTGGTACTAAAATTGTTCATTTAGGAAGGATGCAGTGTAGCTTCTCACAATGCAAGGTAGCTACTTGACAGTAATTCATAGACCATTTTTTTTCACCAACACAGAGAGCATGGCATACTTAAATCATTGCATGATAAAATACCAGAAAATATCCATAATGCCACCCATTCAAGCCCTTTAATAAGCCTATAATGTCCGTATTCTTCACTTGGAAAATGACCCTGTAATTAGTTTTATGTGGCATGTAATCCAGTTATTTAGCCTCATAATAGTAAGACTGTAGAAATGCAACCTAAAATGAATATTTCATTCTTGGCTCATTTTACCATCTGTTCCTCCTTTTCATACTTGACTCATTTCACCATCGGTTCAAGAAATCTGCACCTCCTTTATGGTGTAATTGATGGTAATTTAACAATTTAGAGGTTTTCTAATGCACGTGAAGATCTTTGACAGAGCACCTGCAATACGTAATAAGTACTGGACTGTACAGAAGCAGGGCAAATGCAGTCTTTTCAGTGTGTCTGAGAGTTTTCCCCAATGAGTTGGCACTAAGGTGCTGGGACGCCTCTGCAAATGTTAATTGAAATGACCTGGCAAATTTACGACAGGAGGAGATGTAGTAAATGCCGACGTGGACTGGTGCCGTGCTGGATTAGAGATAAGTCCCCCAGACAATCTAGCAGGGCTTAAGAGGGATGGAAGCACTGGTGGAGAACGGGTAATGAAATTGTTCACAATGAAAGCCACATTAGGCAGTGGCGGTAGCAGCCTGTTATTAAAAATGATAAAAGGCTGCTGAAATAAATATATAAGATTAAGGCCGGATCCTGTAGCAGGCACTGGGAGTGCCAGTGCTTCAGTGAAAGACGCTTTCACAGAAAACCCCAATAATCTTGCACAGTCAAGACGCATGTTTTTTTTTTTCTTCTTTTTCTTGCATAGCAAGAGCACATTTGACATTCTCTGAAATTAATGTTGATGGAGCTCTTTGATCAGTTAGCCCCAGTTCTTAATCCTCTTTTTGTGTTCCTCTAATTGAAATCAGTCACGATTACTAGCCTCAGTGATTCTAGTCCAGTTATACAGTAAAGTAAATGCGTCTACTGATCGAAATGCTTGAATGTTCAATAGTCTTTTACTTATGTAAGAATCAGAAGAAGCATTGGTATTTGCTTAAGCAGTCCCTACAAATGTATTATTTTTTGCAGCCAATTTCACACTGTAATTGTGGTGACTGACTAGGAGTAGGTCATGTTCTTCAGTTTTTTGCTTTCATGCACTTGATTGTGTCCTATTTCTGGAGCTATATTTATAACAGCAGAGCTGGAAAAGGGCAAGGATAGGCATATTCAATTTATACAACTCAAATGTCACAGAACATTACTTAACACTCACTTTCTTCTGATGCGTTTTGATCCATCAAACTGGGACGGAAACATTTCAGAAAGGATCATTCTGTGGCTGTGCAAGTTTCTGGTATGCGTTTGGGTGGGGTTTGGGGTCTATTCCTCAAAATTGACTTAATCAACTGGGAAGAAGCACATTCTGTGTTTCAATAATAAAGCTGACAAACCAGGCTAGAAGAATTGATGGTTAATAATTCTGCAGGGATGTGCCTGCTGAGGAGTAATGTAGTCATGAAATGCCATGAGAAATTACACCGGGCTTGTAATCACAGCTGCACTCACAACACTGGGAAGGGGGATAAGAAACTGGGGGGTAGGGGTAGGGGACTGACTAAAGGCTGCACAGAGCTGAGCATTATTCTTCACAGTTAACACCTTAAACTAGACTCAACATTACCATAGTTTATGGTTTCACAATCATTTGAGGGTAAATTACACCAAACTACATATTTTGTGGAATGAAACCAGCACAGTGTTTGTACAACGTGATTAGACCTGTATTGGTAACTAATAGTTTAAGCATGACAGTTATACTACATTATGAAATGAATTCATTAGTTTCCTTATCCTTCTCCCATGCTGTTTTCTGCACAAATATGATTGACTTGGAGTCTGTGCTGGAAGGCCTCTGTTTGTTCAAACAGAGAAACAACCCAACTGGTGCCTTTTGGTCAAAATCATGGATTTTATTCATGACCCCTCCTTGTGTTTATGCTGAATGAAAAGTAGAATTTAGGATAATAATTGTAGAGAGTTCTTTTGGATGGCATCCCAAGAAAAGCTAACATGCTTCAACCAGTAGCCTCAGAGTGTGACGGTTGGGGTCAGTGGCCACTAGGGGCCTCTGTTTTGTCTCTGTTTTTCAGTGTTTTGATTCTGTTTGTGTTTGGGACTTTGATTTTGACGTTTTGTTCTGTTTTGCCCCTGGTTCCCCGTGTTCACCTGCTTTGTGTTTGTTACTGTGATTACGTGGTGTATTTAAGTTCTGTTTTGCCTGTTTTCCCTCGTCTGTCCATCGCCTCATTTTCGCCTCCCATTCGCCTGACTAAGCCTTGTGATCGAGTTATCCCAGTCGTGTTGATTTCATGTTCATAGCGGCCATCGAGCCAGGTTTGTTTTTCTGTTTTGTTTGTTTAAATAAAGTGAAGCTCTAGCATGGAAACCTACCGGTCTCAAGCCTGTTTCCTAAGAGGTAGTTCACGGACGCGGGGTCTCCCCCTCGGCCGTGACACAGAGGGTTCAAAGTTTTGGCAAAATGTACGGTATCGCCCACTTTTGATTATCTGTAGCAACTTGTTGGTCCTCCTCAGCACTTCACTAATGAGAGCCCTATTCACCCCCAGTCCAGAGAGTTTGTACATGTAAAAATAGCTATTACTTAAAATACAAATATGTGTTTTAACACAAGATTTTTAACGTAGCTGTCTATCGTTTTCAGGGCATAAATATTTTCATGCGATCTTATGACTTATGAAAAGTCCATAGTTCTCCAGGTTAAACGAAATGCAGGGAAGTGGTGAAATGCCTCCCTCTGTCCTGTGGTAATAACCAGAACAGACTTGTTCAGAAAGAATGGTCAAAGGTGAGATCTTTTAGCATCACAGTTACAGCTAACCTGAGACTAATTTGTTCAGTTTTAATTAAGCCCTGGCGAGTCCAGCTCTGCAGATGCGGCAGAGCTGCATGCAGGTACGTTGCTAGGAGACAATTCTCATCTCATGTCTCTTCAAAGTCCAAAACTCGTTGCAATTCATTATCATTCCATTCCTTTTATTTTTCATAAATTGTTGTTTGCATCGCTTTCTGCCTTCTTTTACACAATCTGACCTTTTTTATTACACACTCCTCCAGAGAATGAGCTTTCCAGCCATGCCTAATGGGCTCATTGATGGGAATGGACTGTATTACAGCAGGAGATTATCTCACTTTTTTCATCGAAAGATTCAGGTTGGTGGCTTGAGATATTTGTAGCCTGGACCATGCTGGTCTCCTGCTAATGTACAAGGCTGCAGTCTTATTGCTACATTATTAGAAGCGCATACATGTTGTTTCTCCAGGTTTGTGAACGTGACCTGCTCATTTTCTTCTTTTCTGAAGAAAATGGGCTCTAGTATGAACACTAAGACCCTGTGTTCAGCAGATCCTTTCATGTGCATGGGACAGCTGTTGGCCTAGTGGTTAGGGAGTTGTCCCTCAAATCAGAAGGTTGTGGGATTGAATCCCATTTGTTTTTGTTTTTTGTTCGAGTAGACATATCAAGGACCCCAGCGCTGCTAGTGTCCTCAGTGAGGGACCTTGTTGGTGGCAGCCCATTGCTTTTCTTGGTAAATGGGTTAAATGCTGAGAAAGTACTTCACACTGTGTCCTGTGGTGTGGTCAGAGAGGCCACTTTACGTTTAAACTTCAGGAGGTGTTTTCTGAAACGTTTTAGCCCAATATTATACCAGCGTTATTCAAGCAATATTGAACAACCTGTGAGGGCTGAGTGCTGTGATAGCACAATCATTGCGAACAAGCACAATAAGTTGGTAGTCACTCAAATTGTTCCACCTTTATGAAGAGGATGCAATTTGTGCAAGTCCAGAGGAGTTTGGGTAATTTATTTTCAATGTGTAACGTTTTGCCCCATGCTTTGTCTTTATCTTTGTTTATATGTGCCATGTGCTCACCACATGCCCTTTGTTTTGGTCTTAGTCTGCACCACCAGCCCTGCCCTCTTGTTAACATGCACAGCTGTGTCTTGTCCTTGTCCCCTCCCCTGTCCAGGTGTTCCCATCATCTCACCATTATATAAAAGACTGTGTTTGTGTTGGTTCTCTGTTAGTCCTGTGTTTGTCTTGTTTTTAGGATGTATGTGTATTCAGTTGTTTAGTTTATTGTTACTGCCTCCAATGCCCAACATTACACATGAAAAGATTTAGGCATCTATTGACTTCTCCATTTTGTTAGCAACATTAATCTTGTAGCTCCAGTACTAAACTAAAGAAGCAAAATGTGGATTATTCCTTTAGGTTGTGCACTGGTTTGGGTGATTTGAACTTTTAGACAGAAAATGAATGCATGGAATTGATTCATGAGGTGGCTGGGCCTGTGGTGCTAAGCGGTCTTATGTGGGGTAGTATTGCTTGGCCCTTTTTCATAGAAAAAAGGCAATCAAAGTGTAATCTTGGACATCCACGTTGTTTTCCTTGCTGTTAACAAATGACTTGGAAATGATTTTGGATTCTTTTGGACCTACAAACAGTGCCACCAGCTGGACATGTGGAAAAATAAAGATGGGGCTCATATAAGCTGATTTATGTCTAGCCCAATGTATAGATGCACACAGCATTTCTGTGATTTGGAGACAAATGTGCTGTGACGTATTGCATATAGTGAAACACCCCTTAGGTTTGTCTTCTATTGAGCAGTTTTTTTTTACAACATACAGATATACCTCTCTCCAGTCTCAGTACTAGTGAGGAAGGGTTGATTTGGTGGGTGGTGGTGGCGTAGTGGGTAGGATACTTGACTCTAGACCAAGAGGTCATGGGTTCGAATCCTACCTTCAGCACCACCACTGGGTTCCTGAGCAAGACCCTTAACCCC
>JBBPDB010000140.1:17555186-17566902 GCA_037974465.1 Brachypetersius altus
AAATTCATAAGCGATCAGCCAATCACGAGTCTTCTCTTTGGTTCACGTCATCTCGGGAGCCTATAGCGAGTTTGATATGGCGAAGGACGGGAAGAAAAGACAAACATAAAGTGCCTCGGCATGTAGCACTGTGTTGGCACTTTACGGAAATGATGCTGGTTATTTTGTTAAGCAGCCGTGTTACTGCATCCGTACTGCCGTGTTACAGGCAAGCACTTTTAAAATGAATTAAATATAGCCATTTAACGTTATTGCCTTGTCAAGCGCTGTAAGCTTTGTTTTTTGTTATACTTCACTACTACGGCACTATGACTGTAGTTATTTTATTTGTGCACTGCACGAATGCTATTCGTCGTGTCAAAGATGTGAAAGTTTGATTGATTGATTGAAAGATTTGTGTTTCTCAAATGTTAATAAATGGGATGCTTTGCATTCCCAAATAGTCGCCTCTGTCCCGACAGTCTCCTCCGTGGTAGCAGGAACCCTTATATACGGTAATTAAACATTAAAACACCTGCGGCTTATAGTCGGGTTCGGCTTATTTATGGAACAGTCTGCATTTTCCCCCAAATTTAGCTGGTGCGGCTTATATTCAGGTGCGCCTTATAGTCCGTAAATTACCTAACGTACAACGTCACGTGATCTCAACCGCGATTAAGACGACAGACCAAAATCTTTATCGGTTGACAAATTTCTACCTTTTACTCGTGTCTACTAGTATATTGCCCACCCCTAGGCCATTGTTTTTTTTTGTTACTCTCCACTCAAAAACCAAACATACAAAAAAAGCAGTGGAGACATAAACTAACAACTGGGTTTGCAAAAAAAAAAGTTTAGAAATAAGACTAAAAATAATAAATGACCACAATAAAAAAGCAGCTCTGACAGAAAAAACCTTACCAGGCCAAGATACACCGGAAAATCAAAGCTGCAAGTTCTGTACCATTGCAGTATGGTTTAGGTACGGTTCCTGTATGTCTATGGAAAAGTATTGTGTGTGTATTAGCTGGTGGTGTGGGAGCAGGGATGTCCTGTATCAGTTCTTGACTCTAATCCAGCAGTCTAAAGTCCAAGAAAGGTTTTATAGTTTGTTTAATCTTTCAGTGAAATGACCTTCTTATTTAAACCACAGTGGAGAATTTCAACCCCTGTGAAAGTTTTGCCCTTTTTGCCAGTTTGCTGTAGGTATGTGCAGTGGGATTTAAGATGCTGCAGCACAAAAATCCCATTCAGCTCTTGAAATGATAGAATGTTTGGAGTCCCTTTAAAACCACACTGAACTTTGCATTGCTCACTAAACGTGGAGTAATGATGTGGCCCTGTTTAAAAACACTGGTGTGTGGGAGTTTTAAATCAGCAGCTGCACTGGTCATTTTTACCAAGCTTGCTGTTAATCAGGCCTGTGCAGCGAGGAATGAATTAGAGGGGGGCACTCGTGACGCTGTCAAAGTGAATTGTTTAGTAGAGACTAATGAAAAAGGTCTGGCATAGAATATCCATGTCCTGTTGCTAATTGACACGGCTCAGGGTGTGAGTGTGAGTGGATCAGGCAGCGTGATGTGGACAGACTGAGGGTCAGAAATGGTCCGGAGCCGTGTGTTGTTTGTGTGTGTTTATGTCTTGGTGCTGGTGGCGCGGATGCAGCTCCAACACCTGGGCCATTTCCAGTCTGTTTATGATGGCTCGATTCGTAGGGCATTGTTATTTTTCACTGCATCAGGCTGATAAACACCCCCTCCTCTGTCTCCCTCACACCCCCTTTAACACACACACACACAGGCTCCAATATGGTGTTCTCTGATCATATTGTGTTTCGTTCCCTGCTTTCTGGCAGTGAATGAATGTAAATGTTTGCCGACGCCTCCTGCCTCGCCAGGGCGACCCAGCATGCCTCTCTCTTCCTGCCAGGCCCCCGAATCGACTCCCAGCCTCTTTGGGACTCTATATTTCGGCCTTTTCATATGTAGCAAATTGCTGAAGCAAGGTAGCCAAATTGCCCCTCCACAAAATGCAAAAGATTGAAGAATAATAATAATAATAATAATAAAACATCCTGTGCTATTGTTTTTGTGTCTGCACAGGTTTAAAGGTTGGGAATTAACAACCATTTATATTATTTATACTGAAGTACTATAATCACAAACCACACAGAGAAGCTCCCCCATTCATTTCTACCAACTGGCAGGTTGTTGGAATGAAACCAAGATATCATGTTTTCCCTCATTGTCTCTTTCTCTTTCTTTCTCTCTCTCTCTCTCTCTCTCTCTCTCTCTCTCTCTCTCTCTCTCTCTCTCTCTCTCTCTCTCTCTCTCTCTCTCTTTTCTTTTCACACACAGACATACACATTCATATTTTGTATAAAAATAGATAATTTTGTCAGACAGACAGTGGCCAGTCGTACTTACATTACAAAGACAGAGAAAAAATTGGAGTAAATATCGCAGAAACACCTTTCATTATAATTCTGCGGTCTGGAAGGGCCACTTTACTTTACATTATAATGCTGGTGCTTCATCACCAAAATTCAAAATGAGAACATCTGTAGCCCCTCTCTTGGAAAAGTTCTTCATTTCCTCTTATTAGTTCTGATTGTGTTTTTCCCTGCATGATTCATCTGTAGATGGCTGAGACAATGAACGTGACTGGAGACCGATGGATTGGCCATGCGAGCATGATGGAAAATCATGACATGTCAGAGGAACGTGTGTTCCTGCTGGATATGAGTGCATTTTCCAGGTTAAGTGGCAGAAGTGCTTTCCATTTGATGTCTTTTTTAAGGGAATTGGTGCCGTTTATGTGAGCGCCCTGCTTGCGTCAAAGGCTCTCTGTAAACAAGGGTTCATCTGATGGAATATGGCCCAGCTTTACACTTGCTTACCATTTGAGTAAACCATCACTTTGTCTCCATGCCTTCACCATCTTCACCAGTTCCTCATGCGGCATCAGAGCTCTAGTCTTTCTTTTTTTCTCCTGATGCCTGAAGCACTTATAGGGATTCAACTTTAGTGATGGCAAATTCTATTCTCTTGTTTTCTCAGTACAGTCTGCGGCCTATTGTTTGGTTTTTAATTAGGCCCCTCTGTCTCTTTGAGTCTGGTGACCTTATCACTTACACAGTACCGTCCTATAAGTAGGTCTGTCTGCTAATGAAGGCAAGTAATCAATGCCTGCTGAAAGGAAACACTTCTCTGCTAAACCCTAATTGTTACTCTAAGACTTGCTCTGTTTTTGTGGCATCGCTCGACCCACAGGAATGTAATTATCATCAAACTGGAACACCTGAATGTACATATTAGTTTGAGTTCACTTTGCTAATAAGCAAAAATATCCTCATGCGCTCCATAAAAGGAACTAATCTGTGTGTATGGGGAAAGGGAGGGACGAATACACATAAGTTATTCAGAGAGACAAAAATAATGGCTTCAGTGTGAGTATTTGCTCCCTCCTGATAGAGTTTGGAGTTTGGAGGTGGTTTACTGCAGGTTGCAGTGAGCAAGAGAGATGTTCTTAGTCATTCTTATTTAATGACAAAAACATTTAATCTTATTAAATACATTTCTAGAATCTTTGAGATGTGCAGCTATTGTTTACGGTTTGCAGAATTTCTAAATGTTTTATGGTTATGATTAGCTATGGCACAGTTCATTATGGGCATTGTTTTCTGTTTTTGTCAACTCAAACAATATTAATACTTATTCTACTAATGTAGTAATAGCGTTGAAGGAAATTGCCTCTAACAGTTTGACACCACCTAAACCAAATCGAAACCGTTTTGTATCATACGATACCAGCCTTTTAAACTGTCTTAGTATCTATGAGAAATAGATGATCAGAAATGGTCCAATATTATAATTGAAAACGAACTTGTATCCAAAATTCATCCAAACTGTAGTGAAAGTAACTTCAAAGAAATTCAAGAGAATTTCTTCTCCTGAAAAGTTGCCTTGAAGCTTTTATGACCGGAATTAAATGGCTGTCAATATTTTTTTTTTAAATATCTCACACCCATTTCATGAGCATAACCCATGTTGTTTCAGATGATAAATTACATCATATTTTTGGCACACTGATATCATCAGTACCTAAAGTACAATGACCATCTGCATGTTTCATAACAAGCAGGGCATAATTAAGTCTTGTGACCTGAATTCTGTTCTGTTCAGTGCAGTGCTGTGTGTGAGATTTTGCTCATTTTATTTTTTTATGTGACTCTACTGGTTAATTGTGGCCATATAAATGTAATAGGTGTCTGAGAACATATTGACATATTGTGTATTGTGACTTTATTGTGAATTATTGTCTCTCTCTGCCATGTCACCTACACCTAATCCACATATAATAAATGTTTAATATTGAATAAATACAATGCAATATCCATACTCCCGGGGGCGGTGGTAAGGTGGTGTAGTTGTATTTATGTGTGAGAGAAAGGTGTAATTGTATGTCAAGGTGGATGGTGGTGTGATTCAGCTCCTGTGTATCCCTGAGCTGCTGCAGTGGTCATTGGTCTCTGGGGAGACTTCAGTGTCTACATCGCCCTCAGAAGGTTTTATTTATAAAGAGAAAATTTATGGCACTGTGTTTCAAAACTGAGTTTTGAAACCATTTTATTCTTTCATTCTCTAGCAATTCAAACCCCCTTTCATTCCCTCCTGCGCTCCTTTTGGCCTTGTTTATCTCATCCGGACATTGTAAACAATAATTCTTGGTCTTATTACCTTTTCCTGTGGTGCTCGCTATGACACACATTTATGATTGTTGTGCCTTTGAGAGAAATCTTAAGGCTTAAAATGAACCCTCCTCCCTCTCTCCTCTTCCCCTGGGCCAGAATCAGCCTCCCCCTATTACCCGCTAAACAGTGACTTGGGAGTGTATGATGGAGAGAGATTTACAGTGCCTGCACTAATACAGCTCTAAAGGCAGATGTCAGAGGAAGGCCTGCTGACAGCTGGATGGAGTGTGTTCTGCACAGCATGAAGAAATGAAACTCTGGCTGATTGGATCCTGCGAGGCCGTGACTGGGAGCATTCTGGACATGGCCTGTGGTCGACTGAGTGTGTGGGATGTGCGATGTTCTCTTAATTGCTCTCAGTCTTCTGTCTCTTTCTCTCTCTCTGTCTCTCACTTACTCTCATCCACTGTTCTGTCAGTGAATCTCTCTCTCTCTCTCTCTTTCTTGTCTCTACCTCGTATGCGCTCTCTCTGTCTCTCTCTGTCTCTCACTGTCTGTCTCTCTCTCTCTCTCTCTGTCTCTCTCTGTTTCTCACTGTCTCTGTCTCTCTCTCTGTCTCTCTCTCTCTCTCACTGTCTCTGTCTCTGTCTCTCTCTCTCTCTGTCTCTCTCTGTCTCTCACTGTCTCTGTCTCTCTCTCTGTCTCTCTCTGTCTCTCACTGTCTCTGTCTCTGTCTCTGTCTCTGTCTCTCTCTCTCTCTCTCTTTCTCTCTCTCTCTGTCTCTCTCTGTTTCTCACTCTTGCACTATTAGTCAGTATCTCACAATATTCCTCTCATTCTGTATATGCATTCCGTAAACACACACACACACACACACACACACACATACACATATATATTCATTTTCTGATTATTTAATATTTAAATGTTCCACGTTAGAAACATAAAGGAAATGGTTGTTGGGTGCCTTCCCACGGTTGTGAAAGGATTGGATGTTTTTCCTACTGTAAGTCTGGTCAAACACTTGTTTAATGATTAACGCCTAAAGCAATGTGGTTCTGTGTCTATACGCATGTCCTTCTGACTTTGAAATGTTTGCTGTTTGTGTACAGCAGAAAAAAAGAATATTTAAAGCTTAAAGACAAATTCTGTGACTTTGAACACTGTTGACATTTGCAGGAAATCTAGAGTAGACAGAGAAAATTGTCCATATTGCAGAATGTTTTGTAGTTTCAATGTATACTTTACTTTATATGTTTCAGTGTTCCTGCTTGCAGGCGTATTCTGTACTTTGAAAAATAGCCAACATTGCCTAATGTGTGCATTTCAAGATAAAAAGGCTCTTCTTGTTAATTCACATTCATAATTTCAGCTTCCAATAGCTAACACACTGTTCTTTAGAGGGCACATCGTTTTCCTTGATGTAAAGATAGCAGTGGGTACTCACACCTAGAATGGACATGATTAACAGCACTGCTGGCACCAGGTTTTTCTGAGGGAATCTGTAGTCACGGCTGTCGCAGTTCCATGGTCATGGTGCTGGGCCACCAAAACAGAATGTCACCAAAATGTCCTCCAAGCATTACTATCAGTCAAATGTTCAGACGCCTAAATTCTTACTTGGGGAAAGGCTTCTACTAATGAATTGCATTAAAAACTCTTTAAACCCTCAGAGAACAGACTCTGGATCTTACCTGACATCAAAAAGGCCTGGGAAAAGACGCAACATATGTTTGCAGGCAGCAGACAAGCTGGATGGTCTGTTATTTTGTGCAAGCAAATCAAACAACATCTGGAGAAGTGTGAGAGTGATAGCCTGAATTGTGAAATCAAAAGTTAAAACGTTTAGGCATTAGCTTCTCTATTACAAGCAGAGAAAAGGGAGAAAGAGTCCAGTAGCAAAAAGTAAAAAAGGCTAAACCTATTCTAAAAAAAACCTGGTAAAATACAGCTCCCAGCACACATGAAGGAGACGGTAAGCGAGGAAAGTCAAAGCTTCCATTTAAAAACAACCAGTAGTGCTTCTAGCTTTTATTACCTTGTGCAAGCCCTCTTTCAGACCAAGCCCCCACCCCATATTAAAGTAACAAAAACAAATAGAAACACATTTCAGTATATAAGCACAAATACAGAAAAAAACACCTGCTCCTGCACTAATAGCACAGTGCAAAAGTGCACAATCCAAATCTATTTCAAACAAGAGCTACCAGTTCATCAAAAGTTAGGCTTGCTCCTGTAATATTTAAACACAGGAACCTCTCTAAAGAGAAGAGGAGACAGCTGGCAAGGGATGGACTTGTGTTGTGACGAAGTTCAAAAGACTCACATGTAAGACTCCACTGTCCAGATCCGTACAAACTGATAACAGTTCAACCAGTTGTCTGTTGTAATTTGTTTATCAGCCAATAAAAGTATCAGTTCTCTGAGTTAAGCTTCAAAGATAGAAAAGCTGCTGGAATTCCATCTACACCACATGAAGCTAAATCAAAAGAAAATGCATTCCTGGAAACATTGCAATAATATAAAAGGTAACATCTAGGATGTTGCTAGGTGGTTGTAGTGGTATCTCAGGGGGTTGCTTGGGTGTTGCTAGGTGACTGACATACAGTTCATGTTCAGTTTTTATTAGTCATATGTGGGTTAAAACAGACAAAAGTAAAATGAAATATACTGGAGAAAAAAGTCAAATAAGGAATAAGAAATTACAATAAAAGATCACAATAAAAATGCCATGAGCTACAAATAAAATACCAAAAATATATGCGTGCTTAAGAGAAGAGTCATGTGTAAAGTAATGGGATGGGTGTATAGAACTGTATTGCACAATGTCTATGTAGCAGTTCTAGTTCAATGGCAGCAGTCATGGTTGATTAGACAGTAAACCACAACCAGTGAAGAGAAGAGGTAAAAAACAATATGTGAAACGGAACATTTCGATTTGTGAATCGAGTCTGATGGCCTGGTGGTAAAAACTGTCCTTGAGTCCAGTGGTACATGCAGCCACAGACAGTTAAAGGGAGAGCAGTCTCTGTGGTCCATGATGATATTGTCTGCCTTCAGCAGGTACCGCTGGTGGAAGATGTGCTGAATGGTGGAGAGATTGTCAAAAGACTTGGAAAGGAGTTTAAATATGACCCAATGCTGTGGTCATATGGTTATTAGTAACCATGTTAGGTGCCTTGTGATGCTGCTTGTTGGTGTATTCCTTTAACCCAGCAATGGGTTCAGTTTAAGACAGGAGTCTGTTCCTATATACTACAGAGCCTCTGTTGACATTCCTTCTTCATAAAAATAGCTTAAAGGTGACATATTATGCAAAATTCACTTAAAAAAAAAAACAACTAATAGGTCTATGGGCTACAAAACATGTTTACGAAGTTCTTTGCACAAAATCACTCTCACATAAAGAGATCTCACCGGCTTAATTCTTCACAGTTTCAGTCCCTTTCAAAACAAACCGTTTCAGGGCTCTGTCCCTTTAAGCTGGCCACGCCCCAACCAACCCATGCTCCACCCACTCCTAAGGCCGCTCGTATCTCCAGCCCTATATGTTCAATAGAAACACAAAAGTCTCCCTCATCTGCTGACTTGTCACAGACCGCAGGTACAGATCCTACATGACGCTGAAGATAGCTCCTTATTCACAGCTCCTTATTCGAATTTTCCATTCCACGTTAAATGTTTAACCCAACATTTTTAGTGTGTCTCCTCCTTTACAAAGCCTGACCTCACAGCTCTTCCTGTTTTCATTTCAGCCACATGAATTCCTCCATCTGCTCTATGCAATCCCGCACACAGATATGATGGATTTTGTTACTGTCTATATTGTTATTATTGTGTTTCTCCTTCATCTTCTTTGTCTGTATGTGTGTGTGGGTTTGTGTGTGTGTGCATGTGTACAGATGGATGTGTCTGTCTTGCCAGTTCTTTGGCCCATCGTTTGTGCATGACTTGCTCATGGGCAAACAGCAGCAGCTTCTGATATGAATGAATGGATGTTGTTGAGACTTATCAAGGGAGAAAGAATGAAAGAGCTAGAAGGAAAGAGAGCAAAACAGAAAGGGAGAGAATGTGAGCGAAGGGGAGAGAGAGAGAGCGAAGAAAAGAAAATGATATAGAGAGAAAGAGAATAAGAGCAAGGGGAAAGAAAGAGTGGGACCAAGAGAAAGAATGGAGGAGAGGAATGAAGAGACACAGAGAGCGAGAGTGAAAGAATGAGAAAGAACATGTCTGTAAATGGTGTTAACCCTCTATGGCATGAATTTTTATTTTAAGAGACAAAACTATATCACCCTCGTTTTTGGGAGCTTGGGGATCCTTGATAATATATCAATCATAAAATGTGTCTCACCCAATCCCCCCCTACCAGACAAGGGTACTAAAATGCCAAAGTATTTTATATTATAAGTGGAATGAGGAACAAACCAGCAATAAATACAATTGCTCCATGGTTCAGTGTGTGTGCGTATATAATATATACACACAAACAAATGTATATATAAACTTATATATTAACCAAAGCCATATAAAACCATATCAATTTTGTAGCATCTTGTTGCCCTGAGGCCAAAATTGGTTTTACTGCACAATGTTGCCCCAAGGCAACAAATGAAAAACTACAATTTTAGTATATAAATAAAGTGTCTTTTCTAAATCAGATATGCTTCTTCACATATTCATGTGCATCACAGATATTTTTATACAAAATTATTTCTATTTAAACATGTTAGCAATGTGTCCATCCCAGCTATTGACTAAAAAAGGACTGTTCCACCCACAGACGAAAGGTCAAACCTACACTCACCTGAAATTTGATTGGTCCCAGAATAATCATCAGACTTCTAATGTGATGTTTTTAAAAAAATGGGGCAATATAATGGTTTGTTGCCTGAAGACACCATGCCATGGAAGGTTAACACAGATGAAATAATAAAATATTCTCAAATGATGAGAAGAGCAAAGGGGGGCAAGCACTAAATGCACAAGCTGTCACTTCATGTCAGTTTTTAATACATCAAATCAAATCTCAGTGCTTTACATTCAACAGTATACCGTATAACCATTATAGCCGGATGAGGAACATGCTTCCCTGAGGCTTGCTGTCCTGGATTTGCCGCTCATTTAAAGGGCATTGTTTTTTCTCACAACACATTGAGTCATGAGGCAAATTTCAATCCCAGCGATGATTAGCAGAATGTCAGTCGTCAGTGTTAGTGTGGGTGTACGGCTGGGCCAGGGTCTGTTGTTCTCAGCACTGGTGCTTTCACGGTCTCCATGGGAGATGAGAAATTATGCAGTCTCAGGTCCCCTCCTGGCTTCATGCGCAGAGAATCATGGCATCACTTTATTGTGCAGTTAACAACTCAGAAAATGAACATGTCTGCCTAGCCTTGTAGCTAATTGGAAAGGAAGATTAAAAACGCTGTGTTGGTATTTGCATCTACAACAATCAGCCATTACATTAAAATTGCTGACAGGTGAAGTGGATAATATTGATTATCTCATTACAGTTCACCCTGTCAAGACGTAGTATACATTAGGCAGCAAAGGGACAGTCGGTTCTTGAAGTTGATGAGCTGGAAGCATGAACATGGTTGAGCATGAAGATCTGAGAGGCTTTGACAAGGGTCAAATTGATCATGAAGCCTAGTCAACTGGTGACAGGGTCACGAGTACCCAAAGCCTACTGGTGCATGTGGGGAGTGAAGGGTATGAGGGTTGCCGCATATGAACCATAATAATAATAATAGTAGTAATAATAATAATAATAATACATTTTATTTATATAGCACTTTATATTTTACACAAAAATCTCAAGGTACATACAGATAACAAAATAACGAAATCGCTGGATGTCCATGGCAAGAACACGACAGCCGAAGTATTGGGGACCATAAGCGCAGTTAGTTCATGTCACTCTCCACTGATACGTATGGCCAGCCAAGCGTCTCCAGGCATGATGGTGACTCTCCCAGCATGGATGGCGCACAGGCCCGTGTCCTCAAACAGATCCACCAAGTAAAGCCTCGCTGTCTTCCTGCAGGGCCATGATGGTGGAGCTCTGGAAGAGGAGGTCGGTCCTGAAATCCTGAGCGATCTCACGCACCAGGCGCTGAAAGGGCGGCATACGTGTGTGTGTGTGTGTGTGTGTGTGTGTGTATGAAGGGGGAACTGTGTACATGTTTATATGTATTCACTAAGCCCAAGAAGAAAGCTAATAAAAATAAATGGTGCAGGAGTTTCATAATAATGCCAAAGTATAAGCCATTTTTCATTAGCGTGCTCCAGTGTGCATGCCATGCACAGAATGTAGAATAGAATGTATTTAACATCTTGGTGTCTGCACAAGTAACACTGATTACCATAATGGCCTGTCAAGGCAGGGCCAGAGCCACATGTTCCGCTCCACATATCCAACATTTGCTCTCCAAGCACATTTGAAAATTACATTTTTATTCCCTCATGCTTTTGACCAGCACTGTTACTTCTCAAACATCAGAATGTGCAAATGAAATTCCCCTTTCCTTTACACAGGCTGTGCATTTTCTGCACACTCAAGTTTACATCCCTGTCTTTGAGGTATATTTCCATTGACTCCTGTATTATTGTGTCAAAATAATGCAGCGCCTCATTTTTCCTTGTGGGAATTAACAAACATCCCCACAATGTAAAAAATCGCATTCTCCATTACCATTCAGTTCACACAATCTATGAAATACATGGCCACATTCATGAAAAGTAACAGAAAAACAGCAATAAAACATCATGAAATCCATTGACTTTCCTTTGAGGCACATTTAAAGGCCTACAGTAGCTACAGTGGAGATCGAAAGTTTGGGCACCCCAAGTAAAAATGTGTATTAATGTGCATAAAGAAGTCACAGAAAGATGGAAACATCCCAAAAAGCCATCAAAATGCAGATGAGACATTCTTATAATATGGCAAAAAAAGTTGGATTTTATTTTCACCATTTACACTTTCAAAATAACAGAAAACCAAATAATGGTGTCTGCAAAAGTTTGGGCACCCTGCAGAGTTAATAC
>JBBPDB010000140.1:17632877-17644822 GCA_037974465.1 Brachypetersius altus
ACACACACACACACACACACACACACACACACACACACACACACACACACACACACGCACGCACACACACACACACAAACACACACACACAACGCCCTCATACACACACACACACGCACACACACACACAGACCCCTACACACAAAACAACACACGCACACAACCTCATACAAACACACACACACGCAAAAATATTTCTTTAAGAAACTATTTACTGAAAGCTATGTAGTAAGTAAATATATAATTGGTGTAACCATCAAATGTACAATTATTTTTTATTTAATTATACATCTAGTACAATTCTCTATGCACTGCTGGTGTGAATGCTCTAAAATAAAACATGTTTATTTACATTTCTTTTCTCTAAAGCACCTTTTAATTGGGAGGTCCTTTTAAAGAGCCGTTTTTATAAGTGAGATGTGTGAAGAATCTTTTTAAAGTTTAAAGAACTTCCACATCATGTAAAAGTTCGTTAAAGAACTCTTATACTGCTAATGGATATTTACATTAGGTCAGGTTTCTTTACACCTTTAAAGTTTCTTCATACATTTTTTACAAAAGCTGTTCTCCTCTGGTGTCGTCCTAAGAACCCTTTGAGGCTTTTTTAAGAGCGTAAGATGAGTATTTTAGTTGTATCATATACAATCTAAAGTCAGTAGTACAAAATGAAATGAATCCATTTATAATCAAATGAGCATCCCCAATTTGTGATTAAAGGAAGTAATAATTTATTTGACTTCCAAAGATTTTTAGTAAATGTGAATACATTCATGCAGATGTTCACACCTGGTGGTTAGGGAGCTACCCCAGTAATCAGAAGGTAGTGCATTCAAATCCTAGGACTGTCAGTGGCACAACTGTAATATATTGTCCACACACACTGCACATAGCCCACTGCAGAGAACAATTTCCACTATTTACACTGTGTGCTGTGCTTTGATGTGTTAACGTATGACAAATGGACACTTATTGATTCATTGGTGAAAGTGAATGATCAACCTGAGAAGGATGTCATCCACTTTTGAGTGTCTTCCTCCAGTTTAGGAAGATCTTCTTTGCCTCTGTCACCTTTCCTTGCTCACAAGGGGCTTTGTCCTGGGCTCTTTAAAACTGCTGTGTGACAACTTTGTTTGTAAAAAGAGATATATAAATCAAATTTAATTGAACTGAATTAAACTGACACATTCATTAACATGGATCTAAAATGCAAATAAAACAAGTAACGGCATCAGTATAATTACAGTGGCTGCAATATTAAAGGCTGTATAGGGAGTAAATGTGCTAATCACACATAGATTCAGCCAGACGGGTCCGCGGCACCACCATCTGGGAGGGGTCAATAACCCTGTCAAACTCCACTCGGTACAGTTACAATGTGACAGTTTGAAAACAGTACTGTTCAAAATGACATTATATAAAGGACATCACACTGGGTGGAAGTAATTATGTGTACATATGGCTACTGGTTGATAAAGAACAGAACATCCACTGGTGTAATGTTCTAGTTTTGTATGAAGTTTATGCCGTTTTATAATTTTAGAAACTTGCAGGCTATTATAAGTTGACCACTGTTAACCTGCCCAGGAGTGGTCGATCAAGAAAGATCTCTTTAAGATCTGGCTGTATTATAGTCCAACAGAACCCATGGTAACTTCTAAGCGTTAGAAGTCATTTCTCACTGGCTAACCATCAGTACTCTGAACAACAGTGATATGAATGACAGCGTACCAAGCATACTAAGCATAATTTTTACGTGGTTGCTAAAGGCCTTTTACAATAATCTTGACATCAACTCATGAACAAAACTCATGACATGAGCACATAAAACATCTGTAAACATCTGTAGCTTGTTTAAGCTGCAACAGTGGAGCCAGCTGTGACTGATGCAGCTCAGAGATGGGGAATTTATGGCACGTTTAATTACCTTAGGGGCATAACCCACCCTGCGTCCTCTTACATTTCTGATTGTATTGCCACCTACTGGACCTTTACAGTAGATCTCCTATCCAATTAATGCTCTGCAACATTTGTTTTTACTATAATAATGTTAGATTATTATTATTATTAATATTATTATTATTATTACTACCAACAATAACAATAATAATATGGTTGAATGGAGAGAATCTTAACTTGATTAAATATTAAACTATGGATTTATATAGTTATTTTTATCTTTTCCTTTTAGCTGAAACTTGTCTTTATTCATTGTATTCATGTATTTATTTGTTGCAACTAGGTTTACCTAAACAATGTGCTGCTAGTAACTGATTACTGTTTTGTTACTGCATGTACATTATTATAGTTGCATATTCTTACTAAAATGTGTCATTATCTTCTTAGATGCTGTCATGTTGAGGCTATAAGCAGCTCATCTAGGAACAGACTTGCTGGTTTCACTGACAGATTGAATTGTGGGAATGCAGTATAGACACCTGGAATTGTCAAGCTCCAATAAACATTGACTTAGATGAGGGGTTGCTGTCCCATCAATCCTGGACTGAGAGACGGGAAGGAAAACTGATATCGACTGGCTTTCTGGGTTTACCCAACATAGCTTCAGGCTCATTTTCCTTCACTTTTATTACTGTAGGTGTAATGTGTTAAGAGTGTTCTACTCTTCCAAAATCATTGCACCTAAAGAAGTGTAGCAGACCAGTGGAAGCATTTTGGTATTTTGGTGAAGATAACAGTGTGTGCTTAAACCTGCCTTGCAGAACCAAATACGAATTAGAATATTTCTAAAACATAAATGAGTGAAGCTAAGATAAGTATAGACATACAGACAGACAGACAGACAGACAGACAGATTAGGTTATAGCACTATTGAATTTCTATGAAAAATAAGGATGCATAAACAGTTCTTGGTTTGGAAATAGGGTATCATGAACATTTCTAATTGACATAAAATATTTCAAATCGACACAGCGGTGCACACAACACTGGTCTTGGAGGGCCGGTGTCCAGGACAGTTTGGTCTTTCTCCAACTCAAACACACACTAAACCTGACAATTAACAGATGAGTTGAATCAGGTGTGTTTGAGCAGGAAAATCACCAAAATCACTGGACCAGAGTTTTGCCCCTCTGAAGAATATTAAGCATCTAAGTGATGTATGGGTGTTTTTAAATGGTTTAAAACCCCAAAGAACATTTTTGGCATATTCATCAATGCAGAAAGCCTGGCAAAGGTGAGTTTCTGTATTGTTTAACCTCATACTATAGTCTCAGTTGGTATGACCAGCCATTCTATAAGTGTATTCACTGGAGGGCTGTTTAGGAAACCAAAACTGGTTCCTCTTCATTTTACAAGTGAGTATTCTTTACATGCTATCTTCTAGTGTGAATAACACACAAATTACTTTAGATTTTCATTAAGACTTGATATTAAACTTTTCTGTTTCTCCTTGTTCTGTCTGGTTTTGGTATTCTGGGTTGGAACAGCACAGCCAGTAGATTTTAATCCGGCCACTTGTCAGAATTATTAATAAAACTTTGGATTTTATAGCTGCGTTTTAGACTGTAAACAGTACGACATGCCAGATCAATAGCACTTCCATGAATGAACTGTTTAATAAAGCAACAGATTGATGGTTCTTGAAATCAATACACTAATCGGTGAGAGACCCTCTTCCCTATTAGCAATTTCTCCATCGATATTCAAAGTCCAATGTGCAATTTTAATAATAAAGTCTCAATGTGAGTAACCTGAATTTGCAAAAGTCTAATATCGTTAAGTGGTCAAGACAGGCCAAGAGGAAAGTTTTCAAATGAAGAGTTTTATTCTAAAATGGTGTATATCTGCTCTGTATATAATAGGTTTATGAAACAATAAAAGCTGTGGCATGAAGGAAACCACGCTGGTCAGTTTCCAGCAGTGGGCAGTGCAAATCTGAATGGTGAGAAGGGAGCAGGGCTGGCCCTATTAGGTAACAATAGATGGTGTAACTCCAGGCACATCACTATTAAAGAGCAGCTCTGCAGTAAGCACATTAAGCCGTTAGCTGTTAGTATGAGGCCATTCTATTTATCACTTCTCGCATGCTATTGCACTGGTGGTATACCCTGCTCATGCTGATGTGGCCTGTAATGATCCGTTCCGTTACAAGCCAGCTGCAGACAACACCCGCATGCCTTCCTCCTTTAATCACGCCTCTCCGTCCTCCACTCTGCCTCTCTCTCACATTCACTCAGTTTGTTTCATGCTAAACCAGAGTCAATAAAAATCTCAATTTGTTTTATGCCACTACCAAGATGGCTGTACCTCATCACCTTTCCATCCCCTGGGAAGATCTGACCACAACCCAGTGCACCCCCTGCCTGTGTACAAATATCTCATACACAGGAAGCCAGCTGTTACTCACTGCATTCTGTGATGCTCATGGGGAAGATTCACAGTCTCACATTCTTTATTATGGACTATATCGACTTCTGTATGGAGAATGCCAGCTGTTTCTCCAACACCAAACCATGGATTACGCCTGACATGAAGGCTCTCCGTTAGAAAAAAACAGAGGGCATTTAGGTGAAGAAATAGGGAGGAGCTGAAGAATATGTAGACTGGGCTGAGGAGGAGGAACAGGAAGGGAAAAACAGCTACAGGAGGAAGACGGAGGGTCAGCTGCAGCAGAACGATCTTTAGCTATAATGAACATTACTACCCAACTGAAAGTGGGTGAATGATCTGAACATTTTTTTTTGACTATTTGATTTGATTATTCATCTGCCCCTACCCCCACACAATCCTCAAAGCCGCAACCCTCACATTTGTATCTGCTGAATTCTGTCCCACCCCTCACTTACAGCACAAAGGGGGAACCAGAACCTAAAAGCATGGATTTTGGTCTACTTCACCCGCTGAGTACTGGTGGGATACGGATACGGGACTGTGAGCTTGATCTGGTTGTCTGCAGAGCTCCTGCAGGGAATTGTTCTGGCTCCCCTCCTCTTCACCTTCTATGCAGCAGACTTCAAGCATAACTCAGCTAATGACCGTCTGCAAAAGCACTCTGATGACTCGGCAGATGTTGGCCTAATCACAGACGGGGACAACAGGGAGAATAGAGAACTGACCCCAAGCTTTGTGGATTGGTGCCAGCAGAACCGCCCCCTAATCAGCGCAGGGGAAACCAAATAGCTGGTGGTGGACTTCCTCAGGTGCGCCCCACTCTCCATCTATTCATTCTGGGAATGGACACTCAGATGTTGAAATCATCTTTCCTGGTACACCCTCATGACCCAGTGGAAATGGGGAGAGAGAGAAGAATGATTGCTAAGCCATCATCTCTGATGGAGAACCCCATGCAGGACAATCTGGCAGCACTGGGAAGCTCCTTCAGTGATAGACTGCTTCGCTTCCAGTGTGTAAAGGAGAAATACCGCAGGCCTTTTCTTCCTACTGATGTCAGACTTTACTATCAACACTGCTCCCAGTAAACCTCTCACAACGAAACTGACAATTCACTCATGTGCAGTGTGACGATAAACTGGTTACTAAACTGGGCTCCATCTGTTTTAGTTATGTATTATTTCTTATATGTTGCTTTCACTTGTTTTTATTATATCATATTTCATAAACTTGCTTTTTGTTGCTGCAAATGTCCCTGTTGTGGGACTAAAACAAGATTATTTTATCTTATTTTCAGAACCGAAGGTTTTTACTTTCAGAAGCAGCAATATAGTAGCATAATGTAGACAGCAATAAATTACAATCTGTGCTCACAGAAAAGACCGGGCACCAGAGAGAGAAGACAGAAGATAAATTCCAAGAGTAGGAAACAGCTTTACATGTCTGTTGTGTTCTTTATTATCTCCCCCAAAGTATTGTCCTGCAGAAACATGATGCTGTATCTCATTGAAGCACCAATTCAAGGGCTTATTGTAGCAACATAATGATTATTATGAGGAAAACATGCTCATTCACACATGCATACACATGCAACACCCATGCGTCTATGCAGAAGGGCACTTGACACACCAACCCCTTTACTCTTGGAGATAACACCAGATATGAAAGCACTCAAAGCTCATGACCAAATTCTTTTATTACCACTGCGCTCAGACAAGGACATCTCTTTAAACACTCAGAAGGGGGCTTATTGTGTGCCGGGGCTAAGTAATCATAGAGTGAATGCAGGCGTCCAAATGGATTCACTTCTTCAACAGGTGGTGGAGTCCAGGCACAATGGAATCTGGCTGGTTTTGTGTTGTTTGCTGGAGATGTGGGGCGGCTGGGATGCTTTTGTATTTGACTGCAGTCTGGAGCCTGCATCTCTGTCTGTTCCTTGCACAGCGCTCGGCACCTCCCACCACAGAGGCTTACACACTTTGATTTTCAATGTGTGTGTGTGGATAGGAAAGGAAAAAAAAGAAAAACAAACGTCAGGGAGCAAAGAAACCAGAGGGGAATTATGACAAAAAGGGGTAATTAATAAGAGAAATGAAGGCTGCGGAGAATGAGAGAGACGTAGCTTGTGTGAGTGTGTGTGTGT
Source organism: Brachypetersius altus (assembly GCA_037974465.1). NCBI lineage: Eukaryota > Metazoa > Chordata > Actinopteri > Characiformes > Alestidae > Brachypetersius > Brachypetersius altus. Next base: position 17,639,368 of record JBBPDB010000140.1, read on the forward strand.
GTGTGTGAGGGAGAGCAAGAGAAAGAGAGTGCAAGAGAGAGAGAGAGGAAATTAATACAAAATCCTGAAGCCTCATCTCATGTGGGTGTATTGTGAGTGTGATGCAAGACAACTGAGCTACTGTGGAATGTGACAGGCATTAAAAATGCATGCCACCATCATGACAAGTAAATCAATAGATTTAACTAGCCTTCTTTTCGTGATGTCAGTCAAAAAGGTCCAGTTTGACAACACTACATGATACTTGTTGACAGTATTACCATAGGTGCAGCATATACCCTGCACCAGGAGCCTATAGATATATACCACTAAGGGTGACAGTCTGACACGTTTAAAGTATATGATTACTATTTTTGACTAAATCTCTTACATCAGATTTTCCTCACCCTTGAGGGGTTTGTGCTGTGAGGAAAGTGCGGCCATAAAGAAAGTCATCGTTATCAGATCTATTAAATAATTTGACCATTTGTTTACTTATTTATTTGGATTTTATAGTTGCTCCACTCTCCCCTCATTTTTTTCTGGAGCTGTAGATGAAGATGTTGGCAGAGGCACAGCCGTTCTAGAGAAGACAGAAAATAGCCATGTAAGTTCGTATAAGGTATAAGGTCAAGGTATAGACAATGGACCTTAAACATGATCCTTAAGGTCTAGTTGTGTACCTTAAATAAGCTTTCACCTGAGGGGAGAAGCATATTTGAACCTTAATATAAGCTAAAATTGGGGGGGAGGTAGCGCAGCGGATAGGATACTTGCCTCTGGACCAAGAGGTCATGGGTTCGAATCCTACCTTCAGCACTGCCACTGGGTCCCTGAGCAAGACCTTTAACCCCAAGTTGCTCCAGGGAGAGACTGCCCCCTGTAGTTAAGGAATGGAAGTCGCTTTGGATAAAAGCGTCTGATAAATGCCATAAATGTAAAAGGTATAAAGTTAGCTTATCTACCTGCCTGTCATCCATCTGTTTGCCCTTCTTTCCATTCGTCTGTCTGTCTGATCGTTCGCATGTTCATTTGCTTGTTTGTTCATTCATTCAGTTCGTCACACTTGGATTCATTCGATGCACATCTGTCAACAGAATAAACAAGATTCTTTACTTTACCTAAGGCTGTTAAAATGCTGTTTAAACTTTGTACTGAGCTGTGAATGAAGTGGGATTTATATAATGTTTCAGTGACTGCTAGTCTTGGACCAATGAATGTCAATGTATGATCATCACAATGTTACATCCACTCCAAGACATCTCTCAGAGAAGCTTCTTTATACAGGATTTTGTTGTTGCTTTATTCAAATATGTTTAATATACACTTCTGTATAAAAAATCAACAATCAGTCACCACGTTAAACTACCTGCCTAACACAGTATAGGTCACAGTGTAGGGATAATAATCATGATAGATTCAAAATAACACTTTTTTTTCCACATGGCTATGTTTAGAATCACATTTTCTAAAAAAGTGTTATTTTTTGAATGAAATAAGGCAGAATTCATGAGGGTGGATATATCGGAATATTAACATTAAGGGCCCTGACTAAAAAAGCATATAAATATTGTCCAAAGAAAAGTATTTTGTTGTATTTTTGCCTTCTTGAGCTGTGTTGGTTCTGCAGCTTCTTGTGTTGGATGTGTTAAAATACAGGTCAGACCACCTACAGCCTCTAGAAACAGTAAAAGTGAAAGTAGTGCTAATGCAATTGGGTTCCAGCATTTCATAGTTCTTCCATAATCTTTCTGACTGTTACGATCCACACTTTATTAATGATTTCCAGGCCCTCAAAGCAAGTACATTTTTATGATATTAATTAAATGTGAGAATGAAGCAAGAGCGTTTTAGTTTTTACAGTTTCACGTTCAGAGAGAGAGGGACCCTTTATCAAAAGCATAATCACACTAACTTTGGAGCTGTAATGGAACATATGTTGTTTGATCCTCATGCTGTATAACATTGACCTGGGTGCTAAAGAAACTATGCAACTAAATCCTAAATTGGGTGCTATGAAGACAGGTCAGGGTTTGACCAGACATTTGCAGGAGTTCTCCATTTGAGGTGTATGTTTCTGTCATTTCATATCATGCATATTGTTTCGGTAGTTTTCATTCACAGTTGGATATGTAATTGCACAATTTCATTTAGGTTCAATATTGATCTCAAGTCATTTAGAACCATGTTTAGATGCCCCACTGCCAAATCTCAACACTGTTGCTATTCCTGGCACACCCAAATCAGTTCTATTGACAACAGCATGCCACTTCCATATTGAAATCACTGCTGGACTCAGAATACCTCGTCGCCCCCACGCACATACACAGACAATATCACTGGATTGTTGCTTGACAGTGATGGCCAAATTGAGGTCCTTTTTCATTTCTGGGTGGGATCAGTCCAAAAAGAACTGATGTAAAATTATAGTAATCATTGTAATATTTAATAAGTAGTAAGTAGTAAGGAGTAAGGAGTTGGTTGTTTTTTCAATTGTGTAGCAGAAGATGGGACAAACCTACATGGTGGAATGTGTCGCTGATAAATTGGCTGCATTGTATGGCCAATACTGTGTAGTTCCCAGCAGAAGTTCCCAGCAGTTTCAATAGTTGTGTTTCTAAACCCTGGTCCTGGAGACTACCCACCCTGCATATTTCAGTGTTAATTAGTTAATTAGTTGGACCAGGGGTGTTGGGAGCAAAGCACTCTGGGGCCTCCATGATGAGGGTTAAAAGAAATTGAAAATAAGACTGAAGAGAGACTGAAAGGTAATATCGATTTCAGGCCAGGAACACTCATTTCTACAGCCAGGCTGTTGTTTATTGTGGCCAGCCTTCCACTCAGCTAGCAAATTACATTTAGAGCGAACAACTGAAATGTCACAAAACAGTTAATGTGTGTTTCCATCAGCTCTGTACAAGAGAATAAAACTGTTTGTGTCATATTCATAAAAAACACTTCAGAGAAATATGGGCTGAATCTACAGAGAAATCTTTAATGTTCAGCAGATGTTCATTGCTGCTTTGGTTTAATGTTGTGGCTGCATTTTACATCATAAGCGACACAAAACTCAGTGCAAATAGAAATCTGTGGCAGGAACCTGTTTGCATCTGTTTATCATCTGAGTTGTATTTTTTTTTTTTCCATAAGATGATGGCATTTTTTTTTTTTGACCAACAGGTTCCTGTTTTTGGATTATTTATTTGGCAAATGTGATTCCATTGACTTTTTTGTATCAGCCAAAAAGCGATCCACCTCAAGCTTGTGTAAATTTAGTGATTTTAGTGAAGGTACATCTTTTCTATCTTTCTTGTGTACAAAAATGAATAAGTAAATAAAAGAATCTTAGCATTTGATGATCATAGGCCATAGGCCATAACTCATTCCAAATATTTTGCCACCATTCATTTGACTGTGGTTCATCATTAATGCCACGACGATGTCATTAATCGTTAATTCAGTTTCCATTAACAGAAGAAACAATGCTCGTTTTTTTTGTTTTGTTTTTATTATGTGCAGAATGGTTCATTATTAACTCCGCCTTGCCTGTTTCAAATGAAGGCTTAACCTCATTCTTCCAGCTCTCAACTCTCTTTCTCTAAATATAACTGCTCTGCTTGGTCGAGACATCTGCGCCACATTTCATGCACAGTTGCATAATATTTTTCCTCAGTTCTCCCTGTGAATAAGCACATTCATTACCGCAATGACAGCAGCTTTCATTTCATCACCCTCTCAGCCCACATATACATGTATTATACAATGTTTTTTGTTCAATTCTACCCTCATGAAATGCAGTCCCCCCCAACTGCTTCCGAAATGCTCCCGTCTCCATTCACGGAGGCCTTTTGCCACGAGTCACATCTATGCTCTCAATGTGCCAGCAGAGACAGGAAAGACGTTAATAAATGTTTGCCTGATGCCATTGCTTCTGTCCTCTGCATGTGTGAATTTGCTCTTACACTTTGGAAAGGGGCCAGAAATGCAGTTCATTAGATAATGCCGCTGGAAGCTATCGAAGGCTTTGCTCATGCATGCCCTGCCCTGCCAGCTGGATGCATTTATCAATCAAGACTAATCAAAATGTGACAGATTTACAGCAAACTTTTTATGCTGATTTTGCTCTTCGTGTTTCATTTTTGCATTTACTCTTAAATGAGTGTAAGAAACTGTGTATGTGCGTGTATGTAGCAGAGAGAGAGAGAGAGTTAGAGAAAAATAGAGTATAGTAGTAGACTCTGTGGCTTTGTTTTTATGTGTGACTGACAGGTTGCCCTCGCCACACTCCTCCTGAATTTCAAAAGTGAAGAATTATTCCAAAAGCAAAAGGTACACTAGACCTTCCCCCACCCTTGGGCAGACAGCAACAGCCATGAGGAGATAAAAAAATCCACATCTTTCCACACTACTGGTTCTGGATGCACAGCTTTATGAAAGCAGAGCTTTGAATGAGCATCTTTAATATTCTTCCTTCTGCTAAAACTTATATATCTAGCAAAATCTATCATACTCCAATTTCTGAATATAAAATGTCATTGTCAGGACTGGAGTTGGAGATCACTGCTGCAGGTGAAGCTGTTGGCGTCTTGTACCCATGTGCTATTACATACACACACACACACACACACACAGCATGTAGCCTGGTAATTAGGAACTGACGGGGAAGTTGTGGATTCGAATCTGACGACTGTAAATGTCACCACTGAGGAACCTGTTTCCGAGGTGCAGCTGCCCACTGCTTCTCTTCTTGAATGTGTTAAATGCAGAGAAAAATTTCACACTGTTCACACTGTGCTGCTGAAATATACTATAATTGACACACACACACACATATTCATACACACTCACGGTCCAGCAGCCTGACATCCATTTAGTTTAGTCAGAATATATATGCATGACTATATTAAGATATATATAACTTATTTAACAAAGCAATTGTACCATTTACCACTGATGTTTCTGGCCATTCTGGTGCTCTAGATGAGTTCGTTGGCCGGGGTGATTGAACTGCGTTGCTGAGAGAAAGCACTGCTTTTGTGCTTTAGAGCCAGGTACCAAGAAATAATGGTCATTTAATGGTTCTGTTAATTATGTCCAAATACAGTAAAGCACCCCCACAACATCACACTGCCACCATCATGTTTAAATGTTGGTACTGCATAGTTCTTGTGAAATGTTATGTTAGCTTTACATTAACTTTTCATATGATCTGTCTTCCAAAACAATACATTTTTGACTCGTTCTACTCATTCGACATTGACTTATTCTAAAGGGTCTTGAGGGTCATCATATTTTAAATTTCTTTAAAATATGAGATTTATCTTTATAAATCTGTTGGCTAGCAGTTAGAGCTGAGCGATTCATGACTCATCCGGTGAATCACCCGGATCCATTAAATGACTCACGAATCACGAATCCGAGGTCTCCATTGAACCGGATCCGTCGAGTCCTAACGTCATCATGTCAAAGTTATAAA
>JBBPDB010000140.1:17650562-17664945 GCA_037974465.1 Brachypetersius altus
TATGTTCCTCACAGTGGAAACTGACAGCTGAAATCTCTGAGATAGCTTTTTGTATCCTTCCCCTAAACCATGGTGTTTTGAGGCTTCCACATTGCCATTCTGCAAAGAGGAGAAAAACTTGCAATTGGTCACCTTAAATACCCTTTCTCATGATTTGATTCACCTGTGTATGTAGGTCAAGGGTCAATGAGCTTACCAAACAAATGTTGTGTTCCAGTAATTAGAGATAAAGGTATTCAAATCAATAAAACGAAAAGGGTGCCCAAATTTATGCACCTGCCTAATTTTGTTTAAGTAACTATTGCACACTTTCTGAAAATCCTATAAACTTCATTTCCCTTCTCAAATATCACTGTGATTTTCTGCTATATGATATATTTTTCTGAAATTGCTGATCCAAACAACCAATGATTTATAAAGAAGAATCATGATAATTATCATAGGTGCCCAAATCTTTGCATACCACTGTACATTGCTCTGGATAAGAGCTTTTACCAAATGCTGTAACTGTAAGTGTGACTGGTGTGCTGCCACTTTACTTTACTAACATATAGTAACAACATTCAACAGAGTTATGGTGGAAGATATTCAAAAAAGATGAATAAATAGACAACACAACAATGTACAGTAATGGAATCTAACAGCATAGTGTGAACACTATTAAAAGTGGCTATAGGATTATAGCAGTTATTATTGCACAGGAGGCAGTTAGCAGCATTGAGCCAAGTGCAAAGTATGACAGAAACAATACAATAAATAGACGATATATTAATGTAACAGTAGTGTGAATTGGATGTAAATCAAAGACAATACAACAGTAGACAATGCAGCAGTATAATGAAGTACCACTTCAGAATCAGATGAACGCTCATGCCCTGCTGTATATCATGCTCATCACAATGCCTTTGCAGCTACAAAAAAGCAAATGTACTGTTTGACTCTCCCCAAGGTACAGAAGCCTTTAGGCCTTGATTTGTCATGTTATGTTAATCACACTATTAGCATTGCACATGTCCTTATGGTTTTGCATGCCCATTTTCATACATGATCCATAATTCAGGCCCTCAGAACTGCACTAGCACTAATTGAGGCCTCTACTGAGGGAATGTTAAAGTGCTGGTGCAGAAAGAGAGGAGAAAAGAGTAGGCGCTGTCGAATAACATGTATACATCAATACACACATTCTGAAGCGTGTGCGCTCCAATGATGCCTCACACCCCAACATCATTAACCAGAGAAAGAAGCATGCATGGGTTCTGCTCCTCAAGTGAAAAAGGTTGTTTACTGATGAGATATCAGAGATTAGCGTTGTTGTTTTGTTTTTTTATTCTTTTTTTCCTGTCTCCTTTCAAAGTCTCAGATATAAGAAAGAACTCGTGACTCACTTGGTGTCAGACAGCACCGTGGCGGTGCGCAGCGTGTTTTGTGGCAGGCTCTCCAGGGAGCACTTCAAAGTTTAATAGCAAGTTCCTGATGCTCTCTTCAGTTAGCTCCAATGTACAGTCTGTCAAAATGCAAATTTATATTAGTTCGTCAATAAACAAAGATATCGCTCTCTATTATGAGTCCCTCAAATGAAAACGTGGCTCGCGTGACACAACATGACAGTGCATTACTTCTTCTGTTTATCCCCAGACAGAAGTATTTTCAGTTTCTTTTTCATTTCAGATGCTCATATATTGGTTTGTAAGTGATCATTAAAGATTCCAGCCATGTGATCTATCAGATCGGAAATTGAAAAAAAATAAAATAAAATCACAGGGTTGAGCTGTCCACAAGAGGAACAAAGACACAAAATTGCTGTTTTCTATTATTGTCTCTATAAATAATGCACTCACGAATTCAAATTTAAACATGTAAAATGTGTATATTTTGTAAAATCAGTGCTGAACTCTTTTGGGAAAACATCTCCAAATCAATAACACATTACAGAAATACTAACCCCTCAAGATGAGCCACTAGGTAAGAATGATATTAAAACAGCTGGAGGTTTACTTTAGGATCAGAGTGGCGCCAAACAGCAAAATTCTTCAAAATGAGAAGCCTACAGGTCTTTAGATTGCTTAAGTGGCGACTGCTGCATCCCCTGTAGCACTAAGGTTTATAGTATTTTCTGGTTTCATTGCCGTTACTTCATTTTGATGCTTCGTATTTGTTTGAAAAATCTGAAGAGTATAATTTGTATTTTTTTACGCACATGCATTATACTTTGTTAGTTGCATCGGTTATCTTCATGGAAATGTCATGTCTGGTATGGGGTGGACACACTGGTAGGAAACAGCATAGATGGTAAAAAAGGGATTCTGAGGCTGATGAAATTACACCAGTTGATGCTGTCAGCCGTTCTAGTGTTAATCCCCTTCTCGTGAATACAAGCATACAGTTAAGAGCAATACAGTTTCTCAGTGACACAAAGCCGGACCAGGGCCGAATGATGGAGCTGGGTGACCACGGAACAATTTTCTGGGTCGACTGGGCTTTCAAACTCACACACACACACACACACACACACACACATACTCAGACAGCCAATCACACGACGCAGACAATAAACCCAGTAACACTTTTAATAAACACAAGACAGGTGTCGTCAGGTACGTAGCAACTCTGCTAATGAGCTAACGAGGCTACACACTCTCACCTGGGTTGCCTAGGCACCAAATGACCACTCACACAACAATTTATGACATCATCAGAATGTGCCCAGGGCAGTGTATACCTAATACTTGGGCGACAGGCTCCGCTGGGGGCACAACTGAGGTGGACCAGACGTGACAGGAAATCTATTTGAAGAGAAAGTTCTTAGTGATCCCACTAACCCTCATACCCAGCGAAATAAAGCACTGTATAATGCGATTTTATGATGTGAATTTGTTAAAACATTATTAAAGTTGTGCATTATCTTATCACATTCTTTATAACTACTATAGTTTTAAAAATAAGTAACCATCGTACGTGCTTATGTTATGTGTTCACTTGTGTAGTTGCATAGTTATATTGTAATAATATGCATAGTGCCTTTCTTCTATTCAATTATTACATTTCACCAATTTATCAAAGCATCAACTAATGCCTCTCAAGCTCTAAGGGTTATGGCATTATTTTAATGTTAATGAAATGAAAAGAACAAAGACATATCTGTCTGTCTACACTGGGAATTGAGCTTAAAGACTATATGTATGTGCAGATCAGGTTTTGTCATTTTATTCTTTAACTGCTCTATTTCTATTATGATTAAACTTTTATCTGGAGGGAATGTGATTATAATGACACACCATTCATATCTGAGGATTTCCCAATTCAGAATTCATTAGCATTAGGCTGCTATCTCCCGCTGTTTACTGCTGCTGATCTTCCTCTTTCCTGGGCTCTCAAGGTTGATATAAACACAACATTTGGAGCAGGAACTACGTGTGATAATGCACTGAAAATATCTTGGGGCCAAAGTCAAGTGTCACAACTAAGCTGTATTAAAGACCTCATCAGCATGATGGAACAGTTTTAGCGTTCATTTTCACCCGACTGCCCTGCCTCTGCTTTTTTCACAGGACCATGTGCCTGCATTACAACAATTTTTATGCCCTTATGAACAGAAGGTTCCATACGTGAGTGAATGAAACTCTCCTGGGCACAATACAGTTCAGCTAAGACACTTTTCCATTGGCTTACGGTGCTGTACCTAATTAATACTGTGATGGCAAAATGTTTAGATTTTTCAGTGTATCTCAGCCTGGTAAAAGTGTTTCTGATGTATGTCACTCTGGATAGGAGGGTCTGCTAAATGCTGCAACATAAACATTTCTGATGCATTGTATTGACTTTTACATTTACGTTTATGGCATTTATCTGATGCTCTTATGCAGAGCAACGTACATCAGTGTTATAGTAGTGCTATCCTCTCCTCACAGTTTATGGCCTCTCGTCATCCTAAAACAGTGTCCATGGAGTCGACCCAAATGAAAGTTTTGGTGTTTTTTTTTTTTGTCAGAGCCACTTCTGTTATTGTAGTATTTTATTTTTGTAGTAGTCTTGTTTCACTTTTTATCTCTGCCTTCTTCAGCTGTGTGATGAAAACCCAGCTAAATTATTAGCTAAATTGATCATCTGATGATGTGGATCAGTGGTGGAGGGCCGTGGTCCAGCACATTTTGATGATTTCCCTGCTCAGAAACACCTTGTTCACCTCATCAGTTAAAGGTGTAGTGAATGTGTTTGAGGAGAATCACCAGAACAGTTTGATGGTGATTCTCCTCAAACACATTAAGGACCAGAGCTTGACACCCATGGTGTAAAACAACTCTCCAAAGCTAATGACCTAAAGAAAGTGGAGATGGCAGAAGACTTCAGATATAACCCTTCTGCTCCACTCTGACATCACTTAACACTGACCTGGTCAACAGTGTGGAGTCCTTCCACCTCCTGGTCATCTTCACCCCCAAAGAACTCAAGTGAGAGCTGAACATCATAAAAAAAAAAGTCCAAGAGAGTATGTACCTCCTATGGCAGCTGAAGAAGTTCAACATGTCAAGGGCGTGCATTTCTGTACTGCCACCATCACCGCCTGGTACTCTGCTGCCACTGCCAAGGACAAGAGCTGACTGCAGTGCATTATTAACTCTAAAGAGAAGGTGACTGGCTGTAATCTGTCACCCTTCCTGTATGCCTCACTGTATGTAGTCTTGTATTTGTATAGAGCACAAGCATTCCAAATGCAACATACTACACTAAATCCCTATCCATTTTGATAAAAGTGCTTATTAATCAATGTGGATTTGTTGCACTGTGGTCCATGGAGAACCATTGTCTCATCACACTATGTACATGTTCACAGCTGCTGTCACCTTGAACCTTGAATTGCTAGTAAATTCAGTAAAATAAAAGGTGAAATATGTGGATTTGAAGAAATGCTATAGGAGAACAGCAACAGAACTTTTCAGTTGATGGTTTATTATGAGAGGATTCTGTAATTTTCCATCTGCTCCTTCTATAGTGTAGTGATACCTACCACATGCAATGGTCCATGAGAATTTCCTTCATGTTTTTTAAACAAACTGTATGTGTGTGTGTGTGTGTGTGTGTGTATGTGTGTGTATATGCTTAAAGGCATGTGTATGAATGTATTTTACCATTTGAACCAGCCAGAGTAGTTCTGACTCAACTACTATATATGTTAAATATCACAAATTGCTTTGATAGAATCCCTAATTGTAGCCCCCTCTACCCCACTTCTTCCCATTAGGGAACTAAAGGTAGTTCTTCTATCACTTCTCTACAAATAATACTTTCAGCATTTGGAAAATAGTATATGTGGGGTAAAAGACGTGCTTTCCCTTAACTCAAACTAGAACAAGGTTTCATGATCTTCTACAAACCAGGTGAACTGTTTTCTATTGCCAGGAGCACTCAGTACTCCCCAGGTTTTTAATGAATTTGGGATTAGTAATAATTTGGAGCCAATCTGAATTGTCGGTTAATTCTCAACAATTACAGTGGCCTGTTTAAACAGGTGTTCATGAGCGCGTAGTTTATCATAAAGCGTGTTTTAATTGTGTTAACCAACTTTAGCAGTATTAGTTTAATAAAAAACAGCTTACATTTCAACAGTTCAGATGGAAAATGTGCTACTGTGATGCCTTTGAAGGAATGAGTAATAAGTGTGATGCAAGTATGGGAGCAGGAATAGTTTTGATGATATACTGTCAACACGGCTTCCCTCTGTGAGACCAAAATACTCTCTTCTGCTCCCGATTGATCCTCTCCCGCCAGAATCACTGGCTGCTGATAATCACCTGCACCTGTTTGATATTATGGATTCTTATGAAGCTTCAATCTGCTTTCTTCAGTTTATCAGTACTAACATCTTGTGTGTATAGTAATGAGCCTTTCTCTCACTGCAATAGACCTTTTCTTTGTTTTTGATATTTAAGATTAGATAAGTTGAACAATTATTAGTCTCACACATGGGAAATTTGCATTGTTATGGCAGAAAGTAGACAGAACAAAGGTAAGAGCAGCAAAAACAATAGAATAAAAGCTATACAACACAGCAGTACCATACAAAAAGTATGCTATACAAATAATACAAAACATATAAATATGGAAATTAATGTATATGCAAAAAATATGAAGCTATATATAAAGCTATACAAAAGTATGTAAGTATGTACACATTGAATGAACAGCTGCAAATAGAAACAGCTGTTTCTCAGGTTTATCTTTTATAGGTGCTGAAGTATTAAACTGCTTCGCCTTAGTTTTTAAGAACTGCTGACAATATTTCGCCTAATTTCTAAATAAAAATATTCTTTAAAGCATAATTTTAAATGAAGTGACAACACATCATAATAAGAGAAATTTAGCATTTACAGAACTTAATAATTGATTAATTCTCTTTTTCTCTTAAACAAAATGGCAATAATTACCTTTGACATACTTTTAGTAGGGTTTTACCATCCAACTGATCGCATTGCAAAAGGAGAGTGTTGATTACAGCAGTGTGTTTATACTTTTCCTCATTAAATACGATCTGATTCAGGTGATCAGTAATCAGTCCCTCATAAAGCAGTATGAGGTGCTTATGTAGGAATTTAACAGACTTTATCTTTTTATTTTATCTAATCTATGAGCATGATCACCATTTCCATGTCAGTGTGTGTTAAGTTTCTACACAAGCACCTCATTCTGCTTTATGAGTTTCACACAGTACAATGATTTAGTTACTGTTATATGCCATGTATAACAATACTAGTCTTACAGCCCACGTACAGCCCAGCTATCTGTCCTGCATCTCTTACCTTGCAGCACACCTCAAAATACCATGTTCCGTCCATGAGCCCAATTACTTATAAGACATCCTATCAGGGTCATTGAATTAATTTTCAATTTCATTCAAACAAGCCACTGTAAGTTTCCATTTATTTCCATCTTCTAAGAAAATCAGCTTCCAGGACCAAGGCAGCAGCTTTAAACAGAAACTCCATTTGCTTCGAGATTTAAATCAGTAAATTTTTAATGCCAAAGCCAGAGTTCAACAATGTAGGCTCAAATAGAGATCAAAATAAAAAGGAATAGATTGCTACCTAGTTCGAGAAACCGAATGTGCACCTTCTCGAGAAAAAAAAAATGCAGTTTCAGCTGTATAAAGGTGAAGAATAGAAAGTCAAAGTCATCTCCACCAGAATGCCTGGGCTGTGGTGCTTTAAGCTGTTCTCCACTGGTGACCTAATGCTTTCTTAATGAGTATGCGCAAGCAAATGGTGCATGATTGGCTTTACCTACTGCTCATTTACAACCTTAAAGTATGGCTGCCAGAGAGGGTTTTTTTTTTTCAAGCAATGTCATACACCCTTAAAAAGGTTTTTTTAAGGGTTCTTTAGCAATGGCAGAGGTCGTATATAAAACCACGTCATCTCAAAGAACCATTTGAGTGCTTAAATCATTCTTTGCCTGCTTAAATGGTGTCATATAGAACCTTTTAAATGTGGGCCATTAAATTCCTTTAAAAATAAATTATTCTGTATGGCACCAAAAATAATTGTACATAAAATTATTTGTACCGTATAGAAACCTTATTGCTAGGATTGTAGGAGAGTCACTTTTGGTTTCTTCAAGAACATTTTATTAGTTATTACCTAGTTGTTAGTTGAAAATCTTTCGAACATATGTGTTGCGCATGCAATGAACTGCTAATGGATAGATGGTTAAATGGTTGAATGAACCTTCTCTACTTTTGTTCGTACTGTTCACTCATCCACCAGGAACAAGCTCTGCATTTGCAGATTTCGCCTCATTTTTCAGCAGCACTGAAAGGATCTCCAGCCTCGCAGACAATGTGCTTTGTTTCATGGATATAGATGTTCTGTTTAAGATGACACACCTAATGCATTAAAAAAAGAAATCATTCTGTTTTCCCTTCCAACCCTAGTTAATAGTGATTAACAATGTCTCTGTGGTGATTACACAAGCAGCACAGTGTGGCTGACGATCCATGTTTCTTCCAAGAACATTTTCAGAGAATGCAATCACTAGGTGGCAAGTGTTGTATGTTAAATCAGCGGCCCCTGCTTAGGCACATTAAACAGTCATTACAATACTGCTGCGCAGGCTTGTGTGCAATATAAGCATAAAAGAATGCAAATTTACACTACTGCTGTATATTTGAGTAAAAATATTACACCTAATTGGGCCTTAGGCCATCATTCCTCATGTGCAATGGTGCCCCATTGACATGTTTTATGTCATTTTATAAATAATAATTATATTATGATAATAATATTTTAAGGACTCTGTAAACAGGGAGAATTATAATGATTTTTATCACAATAATTCCACTGCAATGTGATACCTTCAATTTGATACCTTCACCCACAAGAGACTTATTAATAAATCGATGAGCAGCAAACTAAACACAAGCCCCAGCAACAATAAAGCTCTACTTCCCCCCATGAGCCACATCAACAGTTATTACACTTTAACACTTTAACACTAACTACAATCAGGGGGCAGCCAAATCATTGACTGTACACATGATGTATATTTTATATGTATTTATTGGGTAGCAGTTCATCGGTGATGATGATTTGGTTCCACACGGTGAAAATCGCATCATTTACGTGTCTAGATGAGGGATGTGGCCTTTTATAAGTGATTGTGTAAATCGTTTGACAGCACATGTATATAAAACAGTCTTCATTTGTCATTTGAAGCATCTATTTCTTATCAAAACAATCGAACCCAGGTTGAAGTAACAATAAAGTGAAAAAATCGTGGTTAAATGTGTGGGGATATTAATATTGCATTTGGAAAAAAACCAGCTTGAGTGATTGGGTTAAATCCCCTGATCCATTCTGAGCTCATGGTGCCAAATGTCTTTCTGTGTCTAGCTCTTTCATTCCAGAACTGCCTAAGACCCCGTGGAGGAAATGCACAAATAGGTGATAAAAGCCATACAAAGGTTAGAATTGCTTTTGGGAAAAATATCATATTTGGATTATACTCCAAGACTCTAAAAGAGGTCAGAGGGAAGAAAATAGCCAGATTGTCTTGAGTTGAACATTTTTTCAGGAACAGACATATTTGTGTGGATTCTGGACAATTATAGATTCAAGTTGTTTCTGCTTTAACTTCAGAGACAAAGGGGTTTCTTTTAAAGTATGAAATAAAAGAACAGTGGAAAGTCACAAGTCAAGTTTGGAACTTTTTTTTTTTAAAGATTGTAATAAATACCATGTCATGCTTATCGTAGATCTAAAGTACAGAATCTGTTGCTTGGATTTCTGTTGGTTCATTTGTTATAAATTGTTTACAAATTTAAAGAGCGGGAGGCATGTTTAAAATGATGTAAAGGAAGAAAGAGATGAACTAAAAGAGATCTGTAAATAGCATAGCCTTGACATTCACAGCTCTGTATCAGTCTAAGTGTAAATATTCATGACCAGTTTATTGTAAATGACTGCTTGCCAGCTCAGACTTGTCCTGGGGCTTCGTGATGTAGAGGCAGCCCCAACAGTATCTAGTTGGAACCCTCTGTATCCATTTGAGTGTGTTGCAAAGAACAGGATTACAGTGCCGCACCAAACACTGTGCTGTTTATGTCAGATGCAGAGGCAACAGACGGCATAGCCAGAACATGAGCCATATCACAACTTCAATCAGAACTTTGTTTGTTTGTGTGTGTGTGTGTGTGTGTCTGTGTGTGTCTGTGTGAGTGTCTGTGTGTGTGTGTGTGTGTGTGAGAGTGCGCCTCAGAAGTGAAAGTGAAGGAAAGACGTGAAACTGACAGCAGTGTGCGGTTGTAGGAAATGAATGTGGATGTGAGGAAGACTTGTCAACGTGCCTCTTCCAATGCATCACTAATTCAGGTCTAATTCTATCAGTGTCAGCGTTGCTCATTTATCTGATCTCAATCATAATCCGACATAAATTAAAAAAGACCTCCTGCTTCAGCTTCGGCAGGTAACGTACAGCTGAAGTATTAAAGATTTAATTGTGTATATAATTGCTATCATAATTCAACATTTTTTGTTGTTGTTTTTGTGTGTCTGCTGTGCCTCTTTGTTAGAATCACCCCTTTTCCATTGTGTTAAAATTTTATGCCAAATGTTTTTGGGCACAGAAACCTTTATTGAAGTCCCATTAACACTTTTTACAGCTTCTTTGAGATGTGAGCATGACTAAGTTCATTATATGCCTTTTTTATCAATAAGGTCTAATTTCTTGCAAAAACTATTTGCCTAAAACAATAGCAAGAACTTTTCACTATGTAGTAGCACATACAAGCTGCTATTATGCAACAGAAACATTGTGTTTATGAGTTACTTTTGTGTTCACATGTGAAAGTATTACTCTTGAAATGCAGTATTGGCTAACACTGACACGAATGGGCTAATTAATACACATTTATTTTTCCAGTTATTAAAATTAATTCCATGTCCATTTTAATAGTTATTGGATTCTGGCCTTTCTAGTGCTAATACTTGGTCATTTAAGAACTTTTTTCCTTCTGCTGTGACAATGTTAGAAATATGCAGTTTTCATATAACAATACAGTTCTGCCTGTCAAGAGAGGTGAATTGTTGTGAAATAAAACAGACCATAAGTTCAAATATTTTCTACTTTTGTTTCAACCGGAAGAATTGAGCTACAGTCCATCTTGAACTGAGCTTCAGTATTTCACATCTGGCTAGAGGACGATTAGTCCATTGAACTGAATTCTTTACTGTGGTGGAGCTGAAGGGCTTAACAAATGAGGCCATATTCTCTTGTGCCTGACTGACCTCGGTACTGAACCCCCTCAGCCTGAGCCCACCATCCAGGCGATCAAACGCCAGGGAGAAGAGATGGCAGTGCCCCAGAACGAAAGAGATATGAGCCATGATAATTACACTGCCAAAAATGGGTGAGGTCCATGGGAGTAAGTGTGTGGTTGAATGTGTTGGCGAAAAAGGGGTAAATTGAGCCACATGCTGGCCTCTAGGCAAGGAAGAATTATACAGAAGTAAAATGAAGAAATGAACCTTTAATTCAGAATGTATTCTATCAATGGAACACATAAAACTACATCTGTGACAAGGTCTAATGTAAATGTGACTTCTCTAATGGCTGCAGGGATCGCTGTTCTATGGGGAGTCGAGAAATTATATTCTGTGTTGTCATTGCTTTCTTCTGTATTTTCTTGGCATGATAGTTTCTGTTATTCTTACAATATGAAGAGACACTCAGTTATGTAATACCATATGTAAGTACATTAATTTATCCCACGGCCCCACTGCCATCCTTTTTGAGCAAAAAAAAAAAAAAAAAAGTCTGTCTTAGCAATTCAGGATAAGCTTTAGCTAAACAGTTCTCATGGTTTCTACACATATATGTTTTTGTCCTGGATTAATATGCTTTGACCTAACAGCCTTTATAGCTGACGTACTAAAAAATAACATTTTTTGTGACAAAAACCTACTCCCCACACGACCATTGACTTGTCTCCATCACAGCCAAGGAAAGATTAATGCTGCTTGCTGAATGTATGCTTACAGGACAACAAATGTGTACCGTTGCCTAAATACAGGGGTTTAATCAACTTACCCACTAGCTCAACTTACTGCACTCTCCCTTATTCATGAGTGCATGTTCCTATCCACTTGAATTCTTTAGATTTTTGTAGTTCTCTTTAAAATGAATGATGAACATACAGGAAACTGTCCAAGTTGCTCAAGTTGTTGATGAAAGTAGTATTTGGCAGAACTCCCTCCTTTATTCTGGGCGTCGATGGTACACACTGGGCCAGAGTCATAAAGCACACAGGCATTTAATGTGATGTTAACAGCAAATGACACTGTGGTAACACATTTTCTCTTTCATAAACGATTTCATAAATGATTCATAAGCAATCCTGCTTCATTGTTTTAAAGGAGACATATTATGTAAAACTCACTTTAGTTATAATAGGTCTATGGGCTACAAAACAAGTTTTTTGCACCGAATCACTCTCACATAAAGAGATCTCACCAGCTAAATTCTTCAGTCCCTTTCAAAATGAGCCGTTTCAGGGCTCTGTCCCTTTCATGCAGTGTTACCATTTTTGTTTCTTGACTTTGCTCCTTGTTTCAGCATTGTAAAGTTAGTTCAATCATATAGTTAAAGTAACTTGTGGAAGGGGAAACTAGCCAGCTAGCAAGCTGTGCATAATGGCAGCCGGTGCTAATACTGTTGACCTGCTTTCAGGAAAAAATAACAGGTCTTTTCAGCTCTTCTGGTATGACAAGGTGAATTAAAGACTAGCAGCAGCCACTGATATATATATATAATAAGTGTATATATACTAAAAATCCTGTTATTGTAAACTTTGGCTTTTGACCAGCTCAGATCTGTGTTTCTTCTTGTTGCACTGCAATATCTAATGGTTCCTTCATTCAGCTGTTTCTTTTCTGTGAGAAAATTATCATCTAATCTTATTTTGCATACCTTTTGTATAACTACTACCTTGCTAATTCTTTTACCACCAAACTGATTGGGAATCAGCTTGCCTCTGGACACTATCCAAGTCTTATAAAAGATTCATAATAAATTAAGCCATGAAGGTTTTTTGCTGCAAAGTGTAATGTAAAAGCACCCAAAGCCCAAAGATTACATTTGATTGATAGCACAGCATGATGCCTTGGTAACGAATGCAGTAGAAATCAAATCACTTAATTCTAGCACTACATTATGCTAAATATGTAACACTTCACCATAAGGGATGTATGATATTTTATAAGTTTTAACCTGGCAACTACATTACATTTTAATTTTCATTTATTATTCATGGTGGTGTGTGATTTTCTCAATTAAAATTCTTAACTAAGATGTCAATAGCTGGTGCATGACCTTCTGTATTATCCTTACCCATGTCATGTAAATCGGACTCTCTTTTTAGAGACAGACCATTTATTTTTGCTTGGAATGATCCTTTCACTTGCACTCCTCCACTTTATTTTCATAGAACAACCTGTTCTCCGTGTAAATGTAAATGTACAGAAGTGCCGGTTAAGAAATATTAATGCCAACACTAATGGGCTGAACGCGTAAATGCCAAAGATACAAGGGCAGAGTGCCTTAATTTGTATTATTTAATAATCATAAAAGTCAGTGCTGAAATGCCAATAACTAAAGGTCTAACAAGTAAAAAAATTCTAAACCTGATGACATTTGAAGGGGAAAAATATATATATTACCTAATGTTCCTAGGCTCACAAAGAACATTCTGGGCAGAAATATCAGGGATACGATGGATGCTTGAAGAACAGGATCAATATTTGAAGAGACAGCTAGAGGTCTTTGTAGGAACAACAAGGTGTTCCTGCCTTTTTTGTCAAATCACTGCAGTGGACGACGACTTGACATCCATAGGGTCCTATAGGAACTGCACAGACTGAAGTGTTGTGTGAGGTTTAGAGAAAGCATGTAAAATGTATATACAAATATCAAAATCTCATGGTGAATGTGGACATGTGTTTTCAGCCTCAGACCTTAGACATGGCCATATCTATTATGTAAAGGTACTTTAGCTGTGTCCAGCAAGCCCCACCACATACCGCCCTCCGCACAGATGGAAATGGAGAGTGATCTCTTTTTTGTTCTGTGGGGTTTGATGTGTTATAAATATGTATGCCAGTCAGCAGAAGGATGAAAGATGATGAAGGAAGATAAATGAGAGGGCGAGGCAAGAAAGAGAGGCAGGAAGAAAAGGAAAGATGGAAGAGAGGAAACAATAGCTCTTCATCTGTATTATTATTTTTTTTTTTTTGTTCTTTGAGAGATCTTTTTTATTTGCAGTGTCTGAGTGTTCAACACCAGCTGTCACATACTCTCTTTAAATTCATGAATTCATTCCTATTATTTCAAGCATTTGTATCAATGGAGAAGCCAAACGACAGGATCAGGCTCCTTCTCGCTTCATTATTTTTACCTTTTGCTTCTGGAGTTAGATTTGATGTGAACTACCTGTGAAACACATTCATATTGTTCATGGTGTGCAAGTAAACAAACAAACAAAAATCAATGTATATCCTGTGCCTTTTCATGAGGCACATCAGGTTTGATTAAAATATTACTGGACATTCCTGAATACACAACGCTAACTAGTGACCTTTGAAGTGATTCCACAGAAGAATACGTTTGGTTGCCAAAGTGACCTTTTATTATATGGTTCTTTGAAGAGTATATTTGACATTCACTTCACAGTTTCCATATATGAAAGCAATGCTGCTTAACCAAGTCTTGCAACATTTTTCATTTAACGTCAGTTTTATGATTTCTAGGTCCAACCTGGTTTTCGCTATGTTAAAAATGATTCAAACGCTTTTTTTTAAAATTACTTTTATTTTGAAAGTTCATTTATTGTGTGCTTCAC
>JBBPDB010000140.1:17700785-17712718 GCA_037974465.1 Brachypetersius altus
TCCATCTCATGAAAAATCGGAGCAGAAACAAAGGTGTTGCGTTTATATTTTTGTTGAGTGTGTATATATATATATATATATGTGTGTATGTTTTAATCACTGTCACATTGTTATACCCAAAATTCAATCATTAGTTCAAAAGTAGTGCATTTACTATTTTAAAAGTGCAATAACATTTCATTTGCAAAAACCTTTTTTTTTGTTACACAGCTGTAGTTAAAATATTTCTTTAAAATGTCTGCTTAAACATTAATGTAATCAAATAAAACATGAAACCAAAGCTATTTGTCACTGCAGGGCACTCACTTTTTATCTATTATAGAAAAACAGGTTCCCCATAGAGACTGAAACCATTATTATGGCAGAGGGGGACGTGCCTTCCACTTTTCCCCTCCCGGACAACGGCCAAGATGTAGAGCGCTGCACACACCATGCACCAGTGCAGCTTATTTGTTGACATCAGTGGTATGTTTCTGAGTAGAGAGATGTTGACCAAATACTGAGATTCTCTGAGCTTTACTACAGGAGAGGCTCTGCCATAGTATGTATAATCCTAGAATGAGTCATTATTCACAAGCTAGTGTCACTGCTAGCTTGAGAGTAGTCCATCAGCCAAGAATATCCAGCCAAGGGCCAGAAACTGACCACTGATGAGGAGGTGGAAGATGGCAACATATGGACTACAGGCTGTAGTTACACAACAGTAAGATGAAGATACTACTAAGTGTTTCTTATAAACGGATATGGCTTTGGTTGAGCTCTTACATACGGAGGAGGCCAGTCAGATCAAGCAAAGAAACATAATTCTAGATCGCAGTCTGTCTGGCAAACGGTCATTGTCAACAATCAGGCTGCCAACTTTAAAGACACAACCTGAGCTGAATTACAAATGCTGTGATTGTGCAGCTCAGGGATGCTTCAAGAATTAAGTATTGCTACTGTTTCTGAGTCCTCCTCCTAAAGGCATACAGGAACCAAGCTGTACCTGAACTGTACTAAACTGTACTGCGACAGCACACTTTGTTATTGGGCTGAAATACACTGGAAAATCAGTGTTAAAGTATCAGCAGCACAATTCTCTCCCCACAGTTTGTGGTCAGGTATTGTCTCAAAACCACGTACATGGAGTCAAACAAGTGGCATTGTTTGAATTGTTTTCCTGGATTCTTTAGCTGTGTGATAAAAACCTAACCCTAACTTGTTAGCGATGGTCACTTTTCTCACAGCTATTAAGATAAATTTGTTAGCGTCATAGAAAACTCTGGAACACTGAAATGTATCCTCGGCCCAAACAGACAGTAGTGCTTGCTCTTTGTTGACTTCCCAGTTGTTAGTTTGTATATTCATTGTTGTAAAAATGGATATTTCCATATTGTGATGACATTTTTACAAACTGTACAGTCATAGAAGAGATTCCGTGCCAGTAGAAAAGCGCCAGAAGATATTCTGTTTATGCATGTCAACATGCATCACACTTTCCATGCATATACATTACATTTCTGGCGTCCTCAAGCAGGTATCTAAACATAGGCAACTGGATTTTAGTTAGGTCAGCTGTGAAAAATGTAGGCCAGCTTACCCTTGTGTCACTGTGCTGCTCTCTCTATTCAGTATCATTGGCTTTATCAGTATGCGGCTCAAGTCCACTAGAGTTGATTTGTGGGCACAATGGATTGAGACCACCGTAGTTCTCTGCTTCTTTCCTTGTATTCCTACTTCAGAATGTGATGAAGAGACAGCATGTACAACAAACCACCATTACCCACCTTGCTGACAGTCAGGATCCTGCATTGTCTTACACTTTTCTGCCGTGATTCACACCACAGATATAGAACTGGAAAAGCAGAGGTGGGCAAGGTGATGCATTTGATTTGTCTGGAACAACATATTTAATGCATCTCTTACTGTATTTGCACATATTAATGTGATATTAATGTTCATGAAAGTCTTTAAATGAAAAGAAGGCAAATGTCAATGAGCCGATATGATGTACATAGGATTAATCAACTGCGCAATTTAGAGCAGATGCTGCATGCAGAGGGCATAACGGACAATCTGCACCGTCTTTTTAATTCTGAAATATATAAACAGACTTGGAATAGAATGAAGTCTAGACCAGCAGGATATTATTACTCTCAGGAAAGCATGGGATGTTGACCATTATAAGTCACAGTTTTCACCAACAGTAATAAAATTGCAGTGAAATTCATAGCTCATTAAAACATGGATAATGGATTTTCAAAGTGCTAATTCTAAAATTGTTTGTGACTGTAATAAGATGTTATTTTTGTTTTGTCATGATTTTAATTTGATATGAAATGATTGTATGGACAGGTGTTATATTTTCATATTTACATAATTATCAGGTTTGTATGTACGTTTTACTACATTTGAATAATGTGCCTGTATTTACCTATTTCTAATACCTGGCCTGGGTAACGTCCAGATCAGAGAGACCTATAAAGAACAATCTTGGACGATGGCTAATCTGAGGATGTCTGGCAGGAGTTCAGCATGAGCCAGCATTGCCAACCCAGGACATCGCGGCTCTTAATCCCTGTCATAGTGCACCATATGCTGGGAGCTCACTGAGGCTTCTTCCATCCTTTCTGCCGTCTGCTAAACATGCCAGGGTCTGGAGATCCGGAGAAACTGTGGTAATCAGCAGAAGGATGGCTATAGTGAGGCTGGGAGGAGAGACAGAAAGTTAACTCTTTACTGGCTAATTTTTGCTATGGAAAGCAAAACTGACTTATTGTGTAGCTCAAAGTTATGAATGTGTCGGATATTGTTTATAGATTTACATCAGGGTGTGTAAGTAGAATTTAAAGTGTAAAGTGACGATTCTGTCATATGTCAACACACCACAGCACAGAGTGTGAACAGTACAAAATTCTTCCTCTGCATTTCACCCGTTCACTGAATGAATCAGCGGGCAGCCAGGAACACAGCACCCGGGAACCAGTGCGTGGGGACATTACCTTTCTCAGGGTACCTCCGAGGTGCCACTAGCAGTCTTTGAATTAGAACCTGCGAGTTTTTGATCGCAGGGTGAACACCCTAAGCTCATAACCAAAAGTCATGTCAGAAGTGGGACTTTTGGGGCAGCTGGTGGTCTAGTGGTTAGGGCGTTTGCCCTGCGATTCGAAAGTCGTGGGTTCAAATCCGAAGACTGCTTGTGGCATTCTTCTATGAATTTAATACTTGGTTTCTTCATACAGTCTTATTCTGAGAATGTGAATAATTATATCATTAACTGTGTAATTATGTAATTGCCTAATCATGTTTGAAAAGCATGGCAAAAGGCAAAAACCTTTTAGCTTCAACATGTTTAATGAGCTGACTGATGGTCATGGTTTCAAGAAAATGATAAAGAAGTGGCAAAGGAAAGAGTTAACCCAGTTATTTCTACTTCCCTTTATCCAGTTCCTCGAAGAATTCCTCTTGTATTTCAGAAGCGTCCTTTAGTCTTTCCCCCTTCCACAGCCATCTTCATTTAAACCTTCTCTTGACTGGGGTGAAAGAGGTGAACCTCTGCCAAGCTCGGCTGGTCAAAGCAATTCGCCTCACTAAAGAGGACCATGCCCTCCGCCTCCCTGCTCCATCCCCCATCAGTCCACTTCCCTGCTGCCCACCCACAGCTCCTTCTGCTGCCAAGTCTGAGGCTCCAGCTCATTCTGGCCATTACATCCTCTACCCTAGGCACTGCCAACAGGCTGCCCCTCCTGACATCAACTGGAACAGAATGTAAAATAGATCATTAACTCTAACAATGAATTAGCTGCACCATTTTGCCCTCTGTAACTCTCTATTCACTTCTCGTAGTGTTGCAATTAAGAACGATTTATGTCTCTTGAATTTCCGTTTGAAGAGATACCTAACTCTAATCTAGCACTGGTGGTGTGCCACTGGAAAGAATTAGTTCCTGTGTATATATTACTTCAGCAGAACTCTGTACAGTGGCCCAGTAAGGAGCATCATCACTTTGCCTAAAGAAGTAATAGCTCAGTGTGTAATGCTAACAGGGATACAAATGGTTCATTGGCAAACACTGCTGTACCACAACAATGAGAGACAGATATTAATAGGTTTTAGACAATATACAACACCAGCATTGTTATGTAGTTGTAGCTTATCTAGACTGTATCCCATATCTTGGTGCACAGTTTGTGTTAACCGTCTTCTAGTCATTCCTCCAGTGTCCAGTGTCTGACCACAACACTCTTTGATATTTTTATATTTTATGTTGGTGGACCACTCTTAAGATGGCCATGACCCTGAAGTGTGTCAAAACCCACACACACACACACACACACACACACACACACACACACACACAAGTGTCCCTGCTGTGCTAAGAATTGCCCACCACCTAAATGATCCCAGAAAAAGACCCCAGGACCAGTGAGGGACAGGGGAACTGTAAAGGAACAGATGGGCTACAGTCTATAATTGAACAGCTACACCTAAAAAGAAAATTAACTTCTTAAAGCTGAAGGTAAAACTCAGCTCATTCATTGGTATACAGTGAGGCAACACTGCTGATGGTTTATAGCACAGTGGTGTGACCAAGTCTTCGGAGCATGTGCTCAATTTGTTAAACAAGCACAAAAACCTTGATGGAGCAGGTGGAGTATCTGATTTCTCCAACGCACTATCTTCAGATATCTAATGAGCTCAATTCAGAGATGACAGTGATTAAAATACGGAGACCTGGCACCATCTGTTTTCTCTGTTTGTTTAAAATGCATGCGCACACCCTGCTTTTCAAGGGACTACCTCGGTGGAGATGAGACAACTTGAAAGACCGTCTGCTTTTTACAGAGCAGCCTGTGAAGTGACCAGACTGGAATGCCGTACATGCAGCAATTTCACTTGCACTGACAGTATTTTGCAAAATATAATCAGTAAAATACAAATGCAGCAAGATACAATGATTTTGTTCTAGTATTCAAGAGTAACTATATAACTTAATTGCTAAGTTCTTAATTAATGGTTTCAGAAAATCCATGGCCCAGTGGTTATGGAGTTGCCCCTGCAATCAGAAGGTCGTACCACTGAGGTGCTCTTTAGCAAGGAACCGTCCCCACACACTGCGTTGATGACTGCCCACTGCTATTTCAAAGTGGCCACTATAAATGGCCACTTGGTCACGTGCGAACAATATATTGTTTCTCTGCATTTAACCTATTCACCAAGTGGTGGGGAGCAGTATGCCTTGCTCAAGTGTACCTCAGTGGTGCCACTAGCTGTCCCTGGGATTCAAACCCATGATATATTTATCCGTTTATTAAGAATGCAGGCTTTTTAAAGCTAGAGGTGTTGAGATTTGCACTGGAAGTGACAAGGATGGACTGGATCAGGAATTAGATTTTATTGGAGGAACCATTCAAGTCTATTAGAGGAAAAGACAGAAAAGTGCCAAGCTGGTTTGTAAATGTGCTAAGGAGAGAGTATGTTGATAGAAGGATGCTGAAGAGAGACTGGGTGCTTTGGGAGAAGAATGTTGAGGAGAGTTTGAGTGTGTTGGGAGAAGGATGCTGAGGATGCTAATAGGAGGTTTATGGGTGTGGTGAGAGGATATGTAGGCAGATGGTTTGAAAGCGAAAGGTGCAGTGGAGAGAGCGAAATCGAGACAATTGATCAGCTGTGATGACCTAATAAACCAGCTATTTTAAAGAGAGCCACTGAAGTTCTCTAGCCCTGTAAACAATATAGTGTCTCTTTAAATGGCATGGTTTATAGTTTGTCTCTGTATTCCCAGGAATGTCATGTAATTAAAAACAAAAGACCTTGACAGTAGTGGGTATGGCAGCCAGTTTTGTATGAAATGTATCACTTTGTCACATTCCCTCTGTCGCATCTTCACTTTCGTGGAACTGAATTTCTCAGTGTTATTTGGCACCAAAAACTTTAAATACTGAAATGGAAAAATCTGTTGCTATGTGACTGAAACTACCGATGATAAAATGCAATTTCAAGCCATAAAAAAATCCAATTAGCATGACTTATTGACACTAATCTTGGAATGTGAACCATTTTCATTCATTACAAGCTCAATGTAACATTTTTAAAGATTCTGATAAACAGCTTGTTTGTAACATGGGTTGTATGTAGACCTAATACAATATTATTTGGGGTTTTGTACTGATATGAACATGCAATGGAATTTCAGTCCATCGCTAAAATTGGACATCTCTAGAAATGATTTAAAATAGTCCATGGTAATGTATTGGAGAAAATATGCCTAAATATAATGTTACACTACACAAGCAGGCATAGAAAGTTCAGTGTAAATCTGCATACTCATCAAGCCCTCACATGAGGTTACGTTAGACTGACCTGAAATATACAAATGTATCCCTTCAACGATCAACTGATTATTTCCCCCTCTTTTTTTCTATCCAAAAAATTGCGTGCATGTTGTGAACTGCCACACAGCTAGTTAAAACAGATAGACAAGGACAAAAAAGAAACAAAGGGCACAACATAGACCAGAAACACAGCTGGAAGCTGTTGCAGAACAACAGTGAGACTTCAAGACATGGGGAAATGCAAAAAATATACTCTGAATATTAATAATAAATCACTGTGAGAGTTTGCATCGCTATACTGGGAAATGTTGTGGCTCTGAATAATACATTTTCAGGAGGTAGTGCTGTGTCTGATACAGATTTAGTTAAAATAGCAAGATGAAAATGATAAAGATTGGTTGTTTATTGTGAATAGTAAGAACCCTAAAAGTTTACAGCAGCAGAACCCCGTACCGGTTTGTATTTGCTCTTGTTAACCCTGATCAGACAGGCAGACACACACACAGACACGCATACAGAGAGTGACCGAGACAGACAGAGAGAAACACCCAGACAGACAGAGACATGCACACACAGAGTAAGAGAGAGACAGAGACAGACAGAGAGACACACGCAGACAGACGGACAGAGAGACATGCACACACAGACACAAAGTTACCAGTGAAGTGAGCAGGTCAGTCAGGGTTCATGCTCTTGGTATGGACAGTCTTGTAAGACTTTAGACATTCTTGAGGATAATGAATTTAATGCAGCTCCTCTTCATTGTTAATGCAGCCCGGCACCATGTTTTATCCAAGACATTGCAATTAGGAGGATCAATACAACAAAACGGAATTTTATAAATTCACTTTACTTATCTCTGTTCCGACACAGGCTCCAACGTTTTCTTATTTTCAGTAATTGCTTATAAAAATAGGCTGACTCTTGGCTCTAAGAGGTAATGGACAAACATCACATAATTTAGATCTTCGCTGTCTGTCTTTTTGAGACAGAGATGTTCTGTTCTGCACCATTTGATTGGTTGCCTCAAATGGTGCCTCATGTTAAAAAAAAAACAAAAAAAAACTGCTGAGTGGCCTAAACTGCTGTAGGCTGGATGTATGGAAATTAGGTAAATGTCTTGGTCCTAGTGACATCATGAAAACACTATTATTAATATATTATTATTAACTCCATTTATGGACAGTACTAACTAGAAAGTCAGCGGTACAAGTTTCAAATGTCTATCTTTAAGTTGATACGGTTTTTTATTTTTTTCATATTTTACTGTTTTATTTATTTTTTTGTCCAACTGTAAATATGAAGGAATTATTTTGTACTGTTTTAATGAAGTGAAATTCTTTGAACTTGTATTTGCTTGGTTTATTCAAATGTATCTATTTTAAGCAATTTGTACCTGGAAAGAACAGTTATGTAGCGTATCCTTTTATAAACTAGGGGTGTTGATTGCTCTATTGTAAGCATAATACATGATAAACAACACTGATTGCAGTCATTGTTCGCTTTCAGACTATCAGAAAGACATTTATTCAATGGAGATTGAATGTACTCATGCTTACTTACCTTCCTTCCATACTGCATCCTGCCATGCACTTGATGAAAAAGAATATGCAATTTATCAGACCAGGCCACTTCTTCCTTTGCTTTTGGTCCAGTTCTGATGTTCATGCGCCTATTGTAGCAACATTTGTCGATGACTAGGGGTCAACATGGGCACTTTGGGCTGCATAGCTGCAGACGGGTCATACTCTGACACCGTTCTATTGTAGCCCATATTAAGTTTCGCCAATTATTATTGTTGTAAATTAGTGTTTAATTACTAGGTATATAATGTAACTTCACTGCCTCATGTAATGTGATTTAATGTGAATGTTCTATATGGACAGCTTCACATTAGAACTTAGTTTTTTGTATTTGTGTCCAATATTTTAGATGTTTCTTTCATAAAGAATTTTAAATCCCACAAATAAGTAAAATGTGTGTTATGGGATATTTCAAGGCAGATATGCAACTGAGGATTCTGAAGGATTAAAAGGATTTAAGGTTATTGTTTTTAATAAATGGAGAATGGAGAGGAATGGAAGCTGAAAAACTCATCATTTCAAATGATTTTTTAAATCCTGTGTTTTTAAAAAGTCATTTGAAATGCATACAGAGTGAAATGAGGGCAGGCTTTGTAGCAAACAAGACAGTGACAAGGAACGTAAGTTAGCTCAGCATGACATGCTACTAAATATAAGGGGGTAAAAATACACACAAAGCTTCTGATGCTCATACACACACTCAGTCCTTGAAGACAGAGGGGGGAGTACAATCTGGTTCCTTGCACTTCTTTTAATTTGCATTATCTCCACAAAACAGATTGTTTTATTAATTTAAATGTGAATCGGAGGAGTCTGTACGGCTACACTGCTGCTTTCTGCTCCCTTTGGCGTTTCTTTCAAACTGTTCCTCTACTGTCTGCCGCCTTCTCCAAGCCTGGGAATGCAGGAGGTTAATAAAGAGGGTCTGAGCTGGTGCTAGTTATTGCTATGGACCATCTGTTTGACAGTAAATTCCCTAAGAAACCCTACAATCCCTGAAGAGAGTGAATGATCCTCCAGAGAGCAGTTAGCTGTGAAGTGTTTGTGTTTACTTAGTCAACAGAATAAGATGTCCTCCCAGTGAAGGGGGGGGAATGGGAAAAATCCAGCTGCACTAATATTTAATTCAATACAGAAATTCCCCGCAGAGATGGTAATACCTCTGTGTTTATGTGGGTGTACGTGGGTATGCATTTTTCTCTTTGTGGCACTAAATGTCACCAGAATGCTGAAAAACATGAACATTTTGAATTCTATGAGCTGTTTGTGAGAATGGAATGACAAATATTAGCATATTTTTTTTGAGTTACAGTTAGGCTTGAGCCAGATGTAGCACAGTAGCATTGAAACTATAATAAAAATGACATAGAAATACAGAGAAGAATACATGGGTTTTACAGGTGATTTTTTTTTAATGTTATACACAGAAAGACCAAAGTCGACTAAAAGTAAATTAGGAGTTTAATTCTATTTAAAAATTGTATAACCTTCACATTGTGTCAAACATTCATGATGGATTAAATACAGAAATCCTAACTTGATGTAAATGTAAAGAACATGCCTTCATATGTATTTCTACAATATTTGCAGAAGGATATGGAAATTGTTAAATCCATACTCTGTTCAGCTAGAACATTAAGACTTACCTGCCTAATGTTGTGTACGCCAACCTTTAGGCTGCCAAAACAGCTTTAACCCAGTAGGTATGGACTCCATAAGACCTCTGAGGGTGTGCTGTAACATCAAGACATTTAAGTACGATGTGTACACCAGGTTTTGTGAGCGCTGGTCAGTAAATGATCAATAGTTTTAGATAGTTTCACACATATTCTAAATTGTAAGGCCAGTGTTCTTTTACCTGCTGCTTCAGGAATGCCCATCCTTTCAGTAAGGGGCCTATTTCCACGCTGGTGAAGCAGGGTACTTCCTAGACGTAAGCAAGGTTGATTACACAGAGTTATTTTAGGAAGCTCTCTTGAGGGTGTCCTTGCTGCTGCTGAAATGGTAAAGTTTGGAGACGAGCCATCAGGATTCGGGAGAAATTTGTCATTAGAGACAGGCTCCGCTTCCTTCTCTAATTTCATTCCATTCGTATTTCTGTGCTCAGGAAAGACCATTTGAAGTTAAAATTGGGATGCTGACGAGAGCATTTGAGGAAGGGAACAGGAGAAGGAAATGGGAAATGAAATCTGCGGCCACTTACATAAGGCAGCACGTGATTATTGTGGCAGGTTAGTAAGTTGTTTGTGTGTTCGCCACAGTTTCCCTTATTTTCCACTGAAGGAACAGAATTGCTGGAGCCATCAGCACCTACAGCGCTTTCTTAAGATTGAATGCTGAGTGGTGCTGCTGCTTCTTCCAGTGGTTTAAAAGTAATGAAGTAAGAGCTTCTTTATTTGTGCAACAATTTATCAATGCACAGCCATTCCATTTGGCTTTTGGAGAATGAAATTTGCATTTTTAAAATCCCCTCTGGATCTAAGCAGCTTGACAGAGGGGAAAAATGTTCTCAAAGACGGCATCACACAGTCAGACTGCTGAATCATGATCACGTGAATTAAGTCTACATGTATAGCATACATGTATGTATGTATTTAAAAAGCAAAGGTTGTATTAACTGCTTTTTGGAGCATTTATTAAATGTAAACCACACACATTTTACTCTTTAGAAGCATCTGCATTCAGATTCTGGAGCAATATAATGAAAAAACTATTTTGGTGCCCTAAAAAAGATTTAATAAACCATTTTAACTTGTAAACCTCCACATTATATACAGACGTGATACCATTTGAGCTTTCTTTTAGAATGTTAAAATTTTTATAGCCTTGACTGATATTCTTGCTCTCTTTTTGAGAGAGACTTTTCCATAAAGCTTCTCACAGCACAACATGGTGCCGTTGCGTGGGTGAAGACATGCCATGCATGCACATGCTTTAGTTGAAATGAGATTCTTCTACCTGTTTTATAGCCTGCAACCTGCGTTTGGCCTGAGTGATGCTGCAGCTGCAGCTTGAATGTGTTGCCAATGCATTCATTGGGCTTTATGCCAAAAACCTTGCGCAAGCTGTACATACAGGGGCAGTACCATGAAATGGCTTGGGGATGTGGTAGCTCCCCCTGGGATAACTATGGCTTGCAAATGAATTTGTGGTTTTTCTCTGTGTTAGCAAAGCATGGGCAGCGTTATAACTTATAGGGTTTTTTGTGTTTTTTTTGTGTGTTCACTTCATCTTCCACTCTTGGAGAACCCATGAGGCAGTACAAGATTTATAAGCATGTTATATTCATATTTTGGACACAGTTCATTGCATTGATCAGTTTGTTCAGTTTTTCTTGTCGATCATTTGAAAGACAATTTGCGGAACAGCAGCAGGGACTCCTGAACCAGTAACCAGGCACTTTTGGCTAACAGCACCAAAGAGCAAGCTCACTGGACAAAAGCAAAATCAATGATACCTTTAACCGTAACAAATGCATTGATTCATTATGATGTCTAAAGGCATACACATGTTTGTTTTTGGGTTTGTTCCTCTATTTTTAATTATGAATACAGTATGTTTGGCATTGTGGCACAAATGCTGACCCTTTGTAGTTGTTTCCATATGATGCTCCTTTAACATTAGGTTTATAGAACAGAAAACTATTGATTCATTAGTCGTCAACAAAAGTCTTTGAACCTGAAGAATCAGATTGAGACCAAAATGCACAAACCTGTACCTGTTTCTTCCGGCTTGTGTGAGTCCAGCCCATATCATTTTGTGAAATTTTGGATCCAGGTTGGATGACTTGTGAGGTTCTGCAGTCGACATTAAACTCTGACAACCAGCACATTTATGGCGAATCCCTAAATTTCAGAGCATTCTTGCTGAGAAGTCCCTTACACTCCATATATACCCCATAGAAGAAAAGCTGTGGCATCCTCCCTGCAGATATTCAGGTACCAAAAGGATAATGTCATGACAGTGACTGTCTTTAAGGAAGTATATTTTTATTAGCTAAAGTAATGGTTGTGTTGGGGGGGGGGGGGGGGGGGGG
>JBBPDB010000140.1:17725883-17742687 GCA_037974465.1 Brachypetersius altus
ATCGAAATAATCGACCTGGAAACATCTGATCGATTATAGGTTCTGAATGTCGATTTCGATTACTTTTCGATTAATCGATTAATCGCCCAGCCCTACTGTTTACTGCTACACACAAAAACAAATGATCTGAATGAATGTATAGAACGATACAATTCAATATAAAAAAGTATTGAAGGAATTCTCAAAACATCAGTGGGTTCCTTTTTGCTTCTTTGTCACGACGAGTGATGTGCTTTTCTGTTCTCGCCCCATAAAATATGAAAAACATCATTCGCTCTACGCTTAAAACCAAAAGAATGGTTTTAGCATCCACACAAAAGACACGCAAGGAGCGGCTGTAGTTTTAATGACCATGTTTCTGCCGTTTTGTAGTAAGAAACAGGGCAGGGCTGAACACAGTAATTACAGAGTAATTGCATGTTGCTGGTTGAGGCAGAGACGGGGAGATTACACGCTTTAACTCCCATCGTCTCCCCCGTAGCCACACACAATAACGATGCAGCTACCGGCCGCAGGGCTCATCAGAGTCCGGCCGGCACCTGCATTTGCCAGCCAAAAACAAAGAGCACCCCACACAATAGCGGGGAATGAAATTGGGGTGAGCGTCGTATTCATACCTTTAAATTATCTCGGGTGAAGCAAGCGCAGATGAGTTTGGTGGCATTGTGCAAAGTCCCCGCTTAAAAAAAACAGCAAATGTGTGCTTGTCCTTGTAATGAATGATTCAGACCGACTAGTGTTTTGTGTTTTTCAGGGTCAGACAAGAGGAGAACCAACACTTCGTCAATAGCCATCAGTTAGCATCGCTAACCGATTCCCTCGAGCTCCTCTCAAAGCACAGCGAGTCGAATCAATCTGGGAGACGCCTTGTTTTGCTAACACAATAGAATTCCAAAAGGGCTCCTCACTGCCTCTGATCGGGTCAATGCTTCCTTATCTGCGCATCTTGGCCGGGACACACACACTGTTTTACAGAAACGGCAGCACGGTTTTAAAATAAGCAGCATATTAATCCGAATTTAACAGCCTTCCTGCTTAGGATCCACTGGCATCGCTGTAAGACCGAAGCTTTATTGATTTAAGGGTTTTTCAATACAGTGCCTTGCAAAAGTATTCACCCCCCTTGGCTTTCTCCCTGCTTTGCTCCCTTACAACCTGGAATTTAAATGGATCTTTAATTTGATTTTAAGTGAAACTGTACAAACTGTAGATGAATTAAGTTAAAAATGGGAAAAAACTGAAAAGTGCTGCGTGCATATGTTTTCACCCCCTTTGCTCTGAAGCCCCAACCACTACCTTAAAAATTCACTTAATTAGTTAATTAATACCCACCTGTGAGTATTATAGGTGTCAAATGAACAAGCATATATACACACACTTGTCAACACTGGTGCAACACCACTAAGGGTTGCCATCAAACACGTGACAGAACTCTCCACACAGGTCAGAGAAAAGCAGTGAGAAGAACGGATCAGGGTTGGGTTATAAAAAAAATCACAAATCCTGAACTTCCAGAGTGAGGATGCTTTTCATGGACAGGGAAAGGGAACCTGGTCGGAACTGAAGGAAAGATGGATGGCGCAAAAAATAGAGAAATTCTTGAGGGAAATCTGTCTTCCAGAGATTTGGGACTGGATGGAGAACCACCTTCCAGAAGGACAATGACCCTAAACACACTGATAAAGCAACACTGCAGTGGTTTGAAGAGAAGCAGGTAAATGTCCTGGAAAGGTCCAGTCAAATCCAGACCTGAATCCAGCTGAGAATCTCTGGGACGATTTAAAGATTTCTGTACACAAGCGGCGTCCATCCAACTCGAAGGAGCTGGAGCAGTTTTGCCGTGAGTCTGGAAGTGCCAAGCTTGCGAAGGTGGCTGTACAAAGTATCGATTCTGGGAGGGGGTGAATAGTTATGCATGTTCAGGTTTTCTTTTTTTGGTCTAATTGTTTCACAATAAAAAAATAGCATCTGCAAAGTGTCCACTGTGTTAAAATTAAAAGACACAAACGCCCCAAAATTCCTTTTAAATCTCAGGCTGTAAGGGAATAAGATGGGTGTATACTTTTGCAAGGCACTGTATTACCCTGTGATGCACCTCTTATGGAACTCTTATGTTCTGCACCGGAGTGGAGAGAGAGAATCACTCACAGACATCTTGGCCTTGGACATGTCCTCCATCTGGATGTGGAGGTCCTCGATCTCCAGCTCCATCGACTTACGAGCTTTAACAGCAGCAGCAGAGGTGAACTCTGACTCCTCCAGCTGCCAAACACACACACACACACACACACACACACACACACACACACACACACACACACACACACACACACACACAATCACACCGGAGAGTTGGTATGTGTGTGATTTTCAGTGACTGTACCCTCTGGGCTGCTGTAGACTCAGATAATTACCTCAATAAATCTGCATAATTTCATATGTTCTCATGGCAATGAAGAGACCACCCTGAGTGTGAAGAATCGATTTTGTCTCAGCTCAACTTTCTTTCTGTATGCTCTCTGTCTGTATCCATTTTTCTCTCTTCTTTTCTTTCTGTCTGTCTAAAATATTTCTCTCTGTCTCTGTCTCTCTCTCTGTCTCCGTCTCTGTCTCTCTCTTTTTCTCTCTCTCTCTCTCTCTCTATCTCTCTCTCTCTGCCAGTGAATGTAATGTCGGTTGTGTGTGTGTGTGTGTGTGTGTGTGTGTGTGTGTGTCATTGTGTTGTTGTTCTGAAATGAGAGCGTGTGTAAATCGTTGCTCCTCTGTGGCCTCCTCTTCAAAGAGCACGGCTGTCAAAGCACCGGCGCCCAAGCCAGGCAGGAGACAGCGGAGCCGTTATTGAGCTCGCTGATTGTAGACACACTCGCTGCCAAACGGAATAAAATATCCTGGCTGCTTCCGAAAGCACAGAGTTGTTTGGGTCTGACAAAAGGGGTCTGTCTCTCCATATGATCAGTTTACAGAACGAGTCACATGTGAATTCAAATCACACTTGCTCTCTCTTCAGATGAGACATACACCAAACATAACAGCCCTTTTCTATTTGCATTCCCATAGATTAGAATTACATTTCTTTTTATTTAACATTTAAACCTTCACTTTTATATCACTTCGACTCTTCTGAAGCTAGTATTAATGTAATAATAGTACCGTCCCATTCAAATTAGTTAGCATTTAGCATTAGTTATTGTTGCCTATTTCAACACTGATAAAATATTTCTCCTTTTGTGCATGTAAGCAATCAGACTCCAAACATGATAACCCTTTAGAACCCAACAGAATTCTAGAGCACTCTTCTGGAGTTGGGGGCTCCAGTCAGGAATGTAACTTTTGTACATAACATATCAGCAAAAGTAACATTTACTAGAGAACGCTAGGGCTCCTCGGGTTACGACAGTCTCGACATACGACGTTTCAACTCTCACTCCCACGTCCACTCGACTTACACTGTTAGCCTTGTGGGTGTCATGTTCCATGGATGAGATAAGGAGAGGAGACACACTTGCAAACACCAATGGACTTTATTTACAATAAGTGAATCATCCTGGGACAAGTGAAGGGTCAAGTATGACCAGCAAGCACTAACACACAAGCAGAGACATATATACTGGTTCAGAATAGAGAACACCTGGGAAAGAGGCGGAGACATGAACCAGACACAGGTGAATCCACTGAGTCACATGGCACAGAGAAAACAAAGCAGAAACTGGCTGAGGAAGACAGACTGTGACACATTTAAGTACATGTGTTTTGTAGTCAACAGATTGTATTGTTTGTTTAAGCTTATATATGTTTGTTTAAGCTTAAATTACCCAGATTACCCTTACCCTTGGCAGATCACCCTGTCCCTGTATAACAAGTAGATGCACAGATTGTACATCCAATCAGAGTGTGCTAGAATAAGCAACTAGGCTCTGGCGAACAGTGAGAGCAGTAAGGCTGAACACACCTTGTGTACAGCTCATGTTCTGATACTGTTGTGGAGTCAATAAAAGCCTTACAGGTAGCTTACAGATAAGCTACACTGGCCAGCTGTTTATTTGATCTAGCATCTCTTCCCTGACTGCCAAGCATACACCTTCATTTCAGAAACTTGGTCTTTCCTTCTACCATGTTTAGATTGCGAGAAATGTATAGAAGACTGAATATAGACTCCTGTGTATATAGTACAGAGACTAAATGAATGAATAAAAACCAAATGTAGTTAGTAAATATAAATTCTCGTCATCATCTGTATTCATCACTACTGCTCTCTTTTCAGTCTGTAAAGTGTTCAGAACACACTCTACATGCAACCTGTGCACTCTCACGCTGCGTGTCTGCTGCAGTGTCTGTCTCGGCCCGCAGTGTCTGTCAGCAGGTGAGCTGATCTTCAGCTCTTGGGTCGCAGCACTGGATGTCATCCCTCTGTTTCTGCTTACGACCAACTGCTGCGAATATTGATGATACCGCATACAAGTTTATTGGCTGAAAAATACAAGAACAAATCGTTGGGGGTCATAAAAGGGTACAAGACAGCGACATTGTTAAGCCTAGTTGTCTGAAGTCACAGCTCAGAAGTTTGTTTTTGTTTTGTTTACTTGCAACAATGAGAATAAAAAAAAAAAAATAATAATAATAATAAAAGTAGGCCAGGATCTATTACGATCATGCATTTAAGCTCTTGAAAATTATTAGAGCTAGCACACCAGTTACAGATCTGGTCATTGTCAGCATCTTATTCGCTATTATTTGAGGACCAGCAAGAGGTGCAAGTGAGGCCAAGGAGGTGGATGGTGATGGAACCTAAACATGGAGCAGCGCGAGAGACGAGTCGTCAGGCCATATTCGGTTTCCCTGAAGCATATGTATGTTTTATCTCTACAACTGACTTGGTGACTGACATGTACGCAAATGAGTAGACCGGTAATTAGCAGGCTGCCGAAGTTCACTTTCAATAGCAGGCAGAAATGTCCAGAAAGCAACAGGTCATTACATGCTTCATTTCCAGCTGTAAAGTTACTTCTAATCACTGATTATGATTATTATTATTATGCTGCACCCCAGCTGCTGCTGAAAACAGAAAATAATCACTAAGCTGAATGAAAACTACAGTTTGCTGATTTTGTTTAATTTGATTTCATATTGTGAAAGCCAGCCTACACACCTGAACAAAACCTTATAGCAGAGCACAGTTTTGCACATATTATATTCATTTTACTCTGAAATAATCTGAAAACTGTGCAATTATGAGGCAAAAATCCAAGCATTTCTGGACTGTTTTTTGATCTTGGTGATCCCTCTGTTGCTCTGTGATTGGTAATCATTAAAAGAGTGATTGTATAGATTAAAAAAATATATGCTATTGATCTCATTCTTGATGTTATTATAATCTATCTTTCTGATTTTTTACATAGCGACAAACAAGGTCCCAGCTTTAGTTTTGCTATATTAACACAATTCAAAATTCACTGAAACAATATAAATAGTAGGGTATTAACGAGGTTAATGAAAATGTAAATATGCTTGATACTTTGTTAAATGCATGCTGGACAGATACAGTATGTAGCAATTTATTAGAGCGGTTGTTTAGAGAATATAATTATGTGCAAAGCTCACGTTTTTTACCTTCTGTAGCATCAATGGTAGCACCATATATATAACAGTGGCGGGTTTAGTGATGGCATCCTAGATGTTGACCTCAAGCATTCCATTCATGGAAGACAATGTGTGCTTTAAATTTTTACATACAATATGCAATATTTTGACAAATGTCAAGACGTGTGTGTGTGAGAATGCTGCCGGGAGAGTGAATGGCTGAATGAATGTGGTGGCGGAGCGTGAATGAAGTCAGACCAGGGGGAGGGTGTGGGGGTGACTGGGCACCTCTCCTCCTTCCCAAAGCTCTCACTCAACACCGGACGCATGCTAATGCAAGTGAAGAATAGAAAGTGGCCAGTACATGCGCGCACAAACACACACTGACACACACACAAAGCACATAGACATTTTCTATGAATTGCCTTTCATTGCATTTCCCCTGAAAACCCCATTAATTTATGTAATTTTAAAGTAAAATTGTTTTAAATTGTACAAATATCCATGAAAAAATGGACCAGTAGAAAGTGTCAATGACACTGAATAAAATCTAACATGAATGAAAGGTAATTAACATTAAGTTATCCTTCCCCTTTAAGAATCATTTTAGAGATCCTGGCTCTTCGCCTGACAGCGATGCTTTATATGTCATTCTAATGGAATGCCTCTTTCGCTTACTAAAGTATTTCAAGACTGCCCCTCTCATGCTTCTCCCTTTCTGTCTGTCTGTCTGTCTGTCTGCCTATCTCTCTCCGTCTCTCTCTCTCTCTCTCTCTCTCTCGTGCTCTCCCCTTCTCTCTCTCTCTCTCTCTTTATGTGTATCTCTCTCTCTCTCTGTCTCTCTCTCTCTTTATGTGTACCTCACTTTCTCTCTCACTCTCTCGTGCTCTCCCCTTCTCTCTCTCTCTTTATGTGTACCTCTCTCTCTTTCTCTCCCTCTCTCCCTCTCTCTCTGACTGGCTCCTATTCCTCCTGGGATTATGATAAAATGCAGGTATTCCTGTGGATGAGCACAGACCTCGCTGCTGCACAGTCTAATGCCTTGTCTGTGCTGTGGGTAGCCATAGTGACCCAGTGCAGAGGGTCTGCAGTCCATTCAGAAATGCTTTGCTTGTTTAGAAGGAATCCACTGCTGGAGCTAATTGAGGGGGAAGAGCTGGCTCACACAGGATGACGGGGATCAGTGAGTTGGCCCCATGCCAAATGTGTGCATGTATGTGCTTTTTTTTATCTACTTTGTTGCAGTCTAACCTGTAATTTAAATGCTTTTAAATCTTGATCTGCACAAAACAGTCTTTGCTATGAAGCCCCTAAAATGTTTTGGTGCAACCAATTACCATTGGTCACAT
Organism: Brachypetersius altus; assembly: GCA_037974465.1. Taxonomy (NCBI): domain Eukaryota; kingdom Metazoa; phylum Chordata; class Actinopteri; order Characiformes; family Alestidae; genus Brachypetersius; species Brachypetersius altus. Next base: position 17,732,810 of record JBBPDB010000140.1, read on the forward strand.
AATTAGTGAAATGAAGTCCACCTGTGTGCAATCTAAGTGTCACATGATCTGTCAGTATAAACATGTCTTTTCTGAAAGGCACCAGAGGATGTAACACCACTAAGCAAGAGGCATCGCAGCATGAAAACCAAGGGGCTCTCCACTTGAGAAGTCTAAGTTGTTGAGAAGTCAGGGGATCATCTTTGAATCCCCATCAATTCCGTCATCTTCAAATTGAAAGAATATGGTACCACAACAACCCTACCAAGAGAGGGCCACCCACCAAAACTTACAGACCAGGCAAGGGGGGCATCAATCAGGGAGGCAGCACAGAGACCAAAGATAACCCTGAAGGAGTTCCACAGCAGAGAATGGAGTATCTGTCCATAGGAACACAATAAGCCATACCCTCCATAGAGCTGGGCTTTATGGACGAATGGGCAAAAACAAAACCTCACGTAGTGTTAAAAATAAGAAGGCACACACATGCTGTTTTGAGTTTGCCCAAAGGCATGTGAGTGACTCACCAGCTGGTCCAGTGAGACTAAAATCGAATTTTTTGGCCACCAGGGAAAATGCTATGTCTGGCGCAAACCTAACACATCTCGTCACCCCAAAAACGCCCAGTGAAACATGGTGGTGGCAGCATCATGGGAAACTGGTCCGAGTCAAGGGAAACATGGATGGTGCTAAATATAGGGATATTCTTGAGCAAAACCTGTCAGTCTGCCTGTGATTTGAGACTGGGACAGAGGTTCACCTTCCAGCTGGACAATGACCCAAAGCATACTCCTAAAGCAACACTTGAGCAGTTTAACGGGAAACGTGTAAATGTTTTGGAATGGCCTATATTTGTTGGAAAGTCCAGATCACAATCCAATTGCGAATCTGTTTTCAGACTTGAAGATTGCTGTTCACAAGCAAAAACAATTCAACATGAAGGAGCTGGAGCAGGTTTGCCTTGAGGAATAGGCAAAAATCCCAGTGACTAGATGCGGCAAGTTCATAGAGACTTATCCAAAGCCACTTGCAGCTGTAATTGCAGCAAAAGGTAGCTCTACAAAGTACTGACTGTTTTCTGTTTTTTTGCCATGTGTTTGCTTCACAATAAAAAAAAAACATCTTAAGTTGTAGGCATGTTCTGTAAAACAAAATGACATGTTTAAGCACACCTTATCTGCAAGAGACACACTTCTGCACAGGTCTGCATACCATAGCATACCATAAAATGTGGCTTGTGCAAAAGCAATGATACATTTTAAACACAGCAAACAAATAGACACTGTGCACTAAATATATTTTAGTGTACCTTCTGTACAGGATACAAACTCATCACTTTAAATAGAGTGTTCGGCCTTTTGCATGAGACTGTGTGTGTGTATATATATATATGTGTGTGTGTGTGTGTGTGTGTGTAAAAACTGTTGTACAATATTATTTTTAATAGTTGTTGCTGTTTTATTAGTTGTTATAATTCTTATGAGTTTTAGTAGTAGTGGTATTAGTTTAAGTTGTAGTTGTTGATCGGTATAAATGGGTGTTTTTAATATTAGTAATTGTTGATTGTAGCTGGTATTGTTTTTCATTATTTTTGTTAGCAGTAGTTTTAGTCGTAGTTATTGATTGTTTTAGTATTAGAAAAGCTCGGTTAGTAATGGTAATTATCACATTTGTTTTTCTTAGTACGAGTAGTGATTGGACATATGAGACATAACCTTTGGTTGCAAAGCTTTTTTTTTCATCTGGAGTTTAATCCAGACCAAAAGATTGTAACTGTTGGAGGATCACATACTGTGGGGCAGTTGTGCATTTAAGAAAATGTGATTTTGCCCTGATATCCTCTCTGTGCCTAAACCATTCACTAAGACTACAACTTCTCTTACTAACACTAGAGCTTTTTATCAACAACTGCATGCTCAGGGGGCTTAGAGTTTAAAAGCACAGTGAAACATAACAGTATAATAGTAATCACAGTAGACCGTTGTCTTCTGTCCGGAACCTTTGATGTGAAAGTTTAAACCGTGTGATTCTGATTGTGATTGTAGCCACTTAATGTACGTCTACTGACAACACCGTTTGAGACCCGAACACAGATTTACATTGGTAAAGTTGGAAGAATATCAATTAAGAACCAGTATCGATAAGCGGAATCTGTAATCAGTCACACGTATAACATCTCCATCCCTCATTTTGTGTTTCGCTCAAATGCATGAAGGATATATTTTGCACTTTATCACAAATCACGCATAAGCTGCTCTTAGTTTCATACATAACATTTGATGCCATACACAAAAAACGGCTCAGTACATTCAAGACTGTATGCAAACAGTATGAGATCCTGTTTAATTCTCTGTGTGAATAAATATCTTTTCCTTGCCTCTCAGCCCACATCTGGAACTACTGCTTCTCCAGAGGACCTTTGGTTTTGTGAAGGCCTCCCTCAGATATAAATCCACCTGATCAGTATAAAGTGTTTTAGCCCTCTGAAAAGGAAAACAAAATCACCAACTGTGTCAGCATGAACTGATGGTGTTGTTTTTGTCCAGATAAACAAAACACGAGTGCGTGCGCGCGCACACACACACACACACACACACACACACACACACACACACCTACACACACATCTTCTCAAATGCACTGTCTAAGTGAACAGGGCATGCAGCACACTTGCACAATAAAAGGGGAAAGAAACTTGAGGAGTGAAAGTAGGTTATGGTACTTTTTTTTAGTCTACTCTAATTCATAATGTGGGGAAAAAGGTCTGAAACAAATTACTCTGTTTTATTGAGTCATGAGTTGAAATCTCACCCAGCAGTGGGAGGGATGTAAATCACATGCATTAGCATGTGCTGTTGGACATGTCCATTACTTCCCTGCGAAACTGTGAGTAATGCGTTCTATCTGGCTCCTGATTATATTCTCTCTCTATGTGAGAGCACCGTGGCTACACTTAACTTATTCATCACCAGCCAAGCATCCAGCCCAAATGAGCTTGCTCAGCTATCACCAGCCAATTTAGGCAAAGCAAAATAAATCACAAAATCTCTCTCTCTGTTTCTCTCTCTCTCTCTCTCTCTCCCTGATTCTCTTATTTCTCTTTCTCTCTCTCTCTCTCATTTCTCCTGTTAGTTTTATTCTTTTCACTCTGCATCTCATTGGTATTCTCAGTTCTCTCTTTCTCTCTATTTCCCTCGCTTGCTCTTCCCTATTACTCTCTCTCCTTCTCCGTCTCTCATTTTTCTCCGTATATAATATTTCCTTTTTATATTTCTCACATTTTCCTCTCTATCTCTCTGTCTGTCATTTCTCTATCCTCTTGTCATGGCTCGGTACCTCTCTTTTCCTTTTTCACTTTCGTGTTTATTCTTGTTTATTTTGCTTACAATCTCTCTCTTTTTCTCATTTCTAACTCAATTCCCCCTTTCTTCTCGTCTTGTCTCTCCTCTTCTCTTTTTGCCACATTCTAATATTTGTCTCTGTGTCTGTGTTCATTCTGTCTTGGCGCTTCTCTCTCTTTCTCTTTCTCTTTCTCCGGCTCTTGTTTTCTCCTTCTCTCCTGCCCGTTCTCTAATTCAAGAATGCACCAAACAGTGCAGCTCTCAGCCCTCCACATGTTATTCTTGCAGACTCTAAAAATGTACGCATGGATATTTATTATTTAATATGCAATTATGTGTGAGGTGGCTGCGTGAGCCCGTCTGTGTGACTGAGGCTTTTCATTAGGTGGCTTGTCATACACTGGAGGCCACGAGCATGTCACACACCGCTCACTCGCTGCCAATGTGCACCCAACTTTAGTCTTAATGAAAAGGGGTGAGCTGGAAGAGAAGGGCAGAGAGAAAGAGAGCGTTGTCCAAACCCTTCAGCTACTCTTCCACAGCTCACTAGCTCTGTCTCTCACTCTTGCTCTCTCTTTCTATCTCTCTCTGTCTCTGTCTCACTCTCTCTCGCTCTCTCTCTCTTCTTCTGTCTTCATGAAATGGTCCCCCTCTGAGACTCAATTTAAATGTCAAATGAAACTGATTGGATTTTAGTGAAATTAAATTAGAAGAGAATCAGAAGAGGGAGAAAAAAAAGTAAGGAAGAGCACAGAGTGCTATTAGACCATAGGCAAGGGCCGGGCAAAGGGGAAACTAGAAATTAGGCCATTGCACTAATTCGTCCTCTACATGAACATGGAGCAACCTTAAACCAGAGAAGCTCTCAGAGACGAATATACTGCCGAGTCAGAACATCGGTGATGATATTCATGGAAATTTAAAAATCCTTCATTTTAGCCTTAACCGTGACCCTTCCCTGCTCATCATTATTTATAACTATTGGTTATAAAATATAATTTTTTTGGCCACTTTGCCACACCTGAAGTTAGTCTGCTTGGGCATATCCAGAAAAAATAGCATCAACAGGTCATCTTCATTTTCTTCATCAAAAACATAATCCTTCACATGAGGTTTCGCTCCTCCCATGATGACAGTTTTGTGGATTTATATTTTTTTCTGATTAGAACCTTCTGAAGCCCTCCCTGGAATATGAACTGGGAAATAGCTTTTTTAAGTGAATGCATAATTACATTTGCAAGGTTAAATGATTTATCCAAACGGAAAACTAGCGCCGAGCCAGGACTCCAACTGATCACTAATGAAATTCCCTGACCAGCAACAATAGCTGCTGCTAAATGCATTAACTCCTTAAGAGGCTGCTGGAAATATCGTTCCTGAGACCAGAGCACTTTAACACTCCCAGGCAAACATCACTTTAGATGTGTCTGACTGATTCTGCTCAATGCGTGTACTTACTGGGAGCCTTCAGAATGTTCTCCATTCACACTGTTCTAGAATGTTTTCCCGAATCCACATTATTTCTCCGTTTATATCCTTGTTGAATAATCTCCATCCTCATTGCTCTAGAATGTCACAATGTTCCAGATTTTTCTCCTTATAATTTGTTCTAGAATGTCCCATCTCATTCACGCAGTTCTACCCACCCACGATGTTCTAGAATGCTCAATCTCATTCATGTAGTTCCACAGCATTCTCTCCATTTACATTGTTACTCCCACCCCTCATGTACATCATTTGTCTAGAATGTTTTTCCTTATTTACACCATTCCAGAATGTTCTCTCTATTTATGCTGGTATAAAATGTTCCCCCCACAGTGTTCTGCAATGTTCAACCCTATGCTTATTGTTCCAAAGTGTTTTCACTGTTCTGCAAACTCCAGTTGACTTTTACATTGTTCTAGGATGTTCTTTTTACCTTGTACTCTCCCCATTCACCCTGTTCACACTCATCTACTATTAATATTATTCCAGATTATTCTCTCCACTCTCACTGTTCTCCCCCATTTACGCTGTTTGAAAATATTTTGTCTCTAACATTGTTCTAGCATGTTCTTTCTTCATTCACCCTGTTCCACCCTGTTCTAGTTAGCAGAAACACCTGTATGGTGCAGCTTGGACACATCATCAGTGATGAACCCAGGATCACAGGGTGTTTCGGGTCTCAGATCATCAGACACCCTCACCTGGGCGCCCCAGACGGGGTTGATCCACTTGTGCTTGTGTCCAAGCAGCGTGCTACTCCAAGCGTCCCGCCTCTTGATCCACAACCACCTGGAAGCTCTTTCTGCTGCTTCACTGATGTTTCTGATGGCTTTCCTCTTTAGCAACCCTCTTATGCCAAGGAGCCTGAGTGCTCTGTGCAGAGACTGCCCTGGAAAACCCCCGCAGCCCACCTCGATCGGCTCGCAGCGGGCTTTCCAACCGCTGGCTCTGCAGGCCTCGACTAGCTCGAGATATTATAAATGAATTAATAGAGCCTTGCCTTGGACTTGGCGGGCACAGGCCGTTCTGCGCGTGTTAATGCGATTACTGTCTAAAACCTCGGACAACTTCACCGCAAGCTTTCACTTGTAGCTAATAAAATGTGTACAGACCTCAGTATGTTTGCGCAGGGCGGGTTTTTCAGGCCGTTTTATAGTCTGTTTTAGGCAGAAACAGCACACACTTCAAACCAAATGATCTTTAATCCTTTCAGAAAATATAAACATTTTGTCCAGATGTGGCCATGGGTGCGAAAATGGCACCGAAAATCTCCGTCTCCGTCTCCGTCCTCCGGCGCTGCAGAAATGCAATATCGGTGCTGATCTTAGTTTGACGGTTACAGGCTTCGTCAGACGCGACATAACTCTACTGAAACAATCACGTTTTAGAAAAGGAGGAAAAAACGAGGAATGAGACCCTTGATAGAAATGTAGCGAAGTAAAAAGTACGATATTTGTCTTTCAAATGTAGTGAAGTGAAAGTCATACGTTTCCAAAAAAAATACTACTCAAGTGAAGTACAGATACTCAAAACCTCTACTTAAGTACAGTACTCCAGTAAATCTACTTCCTTACTGTCCACCTCTGAATAGCACGAGGATAAAGCACTGCTGAATTCAAAGAAGTTTGACACAAGTACTTATAAAATCCTTTATGGTATCCTGTATTATTTTGCATCAGTATGTTGTACATTTTTTGTTTTCTCTTTCCTATAAAACTTCAGGGTGTTAGCTTTAAAATAAGATCTTAGCTTTAAATAAGATAAAGTATGAGGGAGCTGTGAACTTGGTACTGCTGTACGGAAATTTTTGTGCGGAAATGAAAGCTCACTCAGCTTTAAATGATAGGACAAAAAAACATGACTTCAGCAGTACCAAGTTCAACAGTTTTTTTCCGAGTGGGACTGACAGTAAGTGGAACGATTCTTTTCAGGCCGTTTGTGCTTTTACTGTTGCAGATCTTTCTCAGAACAGGCGCATAAGAAGGTTTTGCTTTCAGATCACGGGTTCTGTGAAGGTATGACATTTTTACTTTAGTGTGTCTTTGTCATTTAAATTATTGATTGATAAATGAGACTAATCTCCTTATTTCACATAAGCACTGTTTGCTGTTTATTATTGTTAATATCATACTTCTTCTTCTTCTTCTTCTTCTTATTATTATTATTATTATTATTATTATTATTATTGTTATTATTATTGTTATTGCTGGAATTTGGCACCTCTTCAGCTACTAGTTTTGAAATATTGGAATGGTTCTAACGTCAAAATGTCCATTGATATCCCTTCAGTAAACTTTCAATAATATTTTGTTTTGAATGTACTAGAATTCATTGAATGCTGGCATTTTGACATCGCCTCACTGTGCCAGCTGAGTGCCAGAGCTGGTAGGCAGAGGACAAATCAGCCATTTAACAAACAGATTTCGGAGATAACCAGTCCCTGCCTCACGCCCACTGGCCCTTGGTTACAGAAAATTTGTGGGTAGATTATAAAAGAGCTGTGCATGCAAGACGACCAAAGAATATTACAGAAATAGAAACCTTTTGCAACTAAGTACAAGAACTGAAAGAGGAGCTGTTACTAAGTACTGATTATGTAGGGTGCCCAAATAATGTTTTTATTTTTTATCTTTGTTCAGTTAATGACACAAAAAGTACCTATGCATCAATGTTTGCTGAAAATATTGTGCATTTTTTCCATTTCCCAGAGAGACTGTGTTTACATCTTTACAATTAAAAAATGATAAAAATATGTTATTTATCGAGGGTTGGCCCAACTTTTGCATGAGACTGTATATATATACTATGTATGTATAAACACTTCTGCTTTAGGCTGTGCCCTTAGGTTTTCTCAAATGGGAAAGCAAATTCAGATTTTGTTCCTGAATTGTTTCACTCCAGGTCCTTGTCTGATACATCAGGAAATGGGGGCTGCTAATTCAGCCACGCATGTGGCCAATGCGACGAACAAGTACTTGAGAGTCTACTATACGACAGATCAGATGAGACTAGAGGAGCTTGTGATCAGTGTGTCTGGAGAGGTCAACTCGAACCAAAGTGTGACAGGAAGCACCAGCAGCAAAATGATCTTCAGACCCGACTCGCGCGTGCGCTACATCCAAGTTCCACCGAGAGAGTTTGCCAAGATCGTCGGTGAAGGGGAGCTGTATGTCAGTGTGTTAGTGCAAGACAAAGACAACTGCGAGGTCTGCGTCCACACAATCAGCATGAACTTTCGCATTCCCAGCGACAGGTCCTTCATTGTGACGGCCAGTGAAAATCTCAAGCTCCAACAATACGGTGCAAGCATCTGGGTGGACGAGAGCGGAGTTAGACATTAAGTGTGAGGAAGAGCTGATGAAAAGATCAGATAAAAACTGCTATTCTTTCTTTTCCTTTACAATGAATGGCAGATGTAGGAAGGAGTTCTTGAATACCATAGCAACACCTTAACAACCACATACCAACAAACACAGTAACCACAGCAGCTGCACCATTTTCTTGTGAATTCAGTCTAGTTTGGTTTGGCTGCCTGTTTTGAGGATATTTTCTCCATTCCTGTGTGTGATTATCCTTGTTTTGGATGTAATGTATTTTAATTGCTGATTTGAGCAGAAGAATCATGGGCTGTTGGGGGATTTTAGCTGTATGGCTATTTGTCTTGTGATTTAGAAGCTGAATTTGTATACGTGAGATGAACTCTGCCTGTCCTTCGACTGTAGATTAACTTGAATAAAGTGTGTGTTTGTGTACCACAGGTTTTTAAGCACTTGTCCATTACTCTTATAAACTGTAGATTTGTATTCTTGTTAAACACTGGAAGTCTGAAAATATACCAAATAATCTTTTTAAGATGAAAGAATATGTAGCAGTGCATGTTTTGCGCAAGACAAAGAGGACTCCAGTATCTCCCTCCATGAACTTCTGCATTCCCAGCAACAGCTCCTTCATTGTAGCAGACAGGGACACTATCAAGCTTCAAAAATACCAAGAAAATACATTTGGATTGATGACAGCGGAGTTAACCAATAAGAGTGAGGGAAGAGCTGATGAAGTCTGAGTCTGCCAGGAATTAAGCTTCTGCAGTTAAAAATGAAGGATTTGGTCACCCCACTTACATAAAGGCTGCAGACATGCCTGTTGCAGGCATGATTTTTGTTAATGTCTTGTTGAGACGTTGATCAGACGTCTAAGCCAAGCAAGCTCCCACTGAAGGTCTACCTGTGTTCTAGACAGTGGATTAATGGCAGAATGTACATTGCACACACCGCCCACTCCACCACGACTTAAGGCACTGAAAATTGTTGGTGGCTTCCCTGTCAGGGAACTGTTATATACAAGTAAACACAAAACAACACACTCCCGCACCAGAACACCAAAACTTCCCACCAATTCGCCAATAGACTTTAACCCGTCTTTTAGCCCTCTTGTCCTAAATTTGGCTTCCTCTATTATTAAAGAATGGCTGGAAAATCTCCAGAGTGCCTCCTTTAGGTTGGGTGGACAGAACCATAGAACACTAAGCACTTGAGGCCGTTACTGTAAGGCCTGGTACAGTATGTGAAGTAGAGTCCCATTCAGGAACAACTAAACAGCCCACTCCAGAGCACAACTCCAGGATTTCACACAGACCAATGAGGCTGAGATCAGGATCACCTGAGCACTAGATACAGGAAACATATATAGACCTTTCTGTCAACACAACAGTGCAAAGTATACTAAGCCTTTTGTTATCGAGCTGTTTCTGTTTCTTGATCGACGAACTCACTAATGTTTTATGTTACGTCCTGCGTTTCTGGCTTTATGGGAAGTATGAATTATGAAGAGAGTGCAACCAAACCACAAACTTCTGGTAGAAAAATGAGAAGCCCACACAAACAGCGTAATGGTATTTACATGGTTTATCTCTTATTTACAAGTATATACAACACAATACAAACAATATATATATATATATATATATACATACACCGAGAAAACACTATTTACACTTATTTACACACGTACTACTAACAACTAAAGTGGGACAACAGACAACACCAAAGGAAAGAAAGAAACCAAAAGAACCCTAAA
>JBBPDB010000140.1:17751820-17764765 GCA_037974465.1 Brachypetersius altus
GTGCAGAATTAGAACACCCCCCCCCCCCCCCGCCCCTTCACACGTGGGAAGAAACAGATTAGCCACACGGAGATTGAATCTGCTCGAGGAATTTCTTGTGAGAGGATCCATGTTGAAGAAAGAGTGATTGGAATGTTGAGGCAGTAATATCGAATGCTGGGTTCAACTCTGCCTGCAAGCCTCATTAAAGTGGAACAAAATGTCAAGTGGAGAACAGGCACATAGACGAGATTGGGTGAACATGTTTTGCTCTGTGTGATCTCTTTGAAACCATTGTGCATAGTAAGTATTAGTTAATGTAAAATGTTATTCAAACAACCCATGATATCTTGACTGTGTTACTAGAGACCGTCTAAAAGGGAATTATTAACCCTGGATACCATCTATAATAGACAGTGGGGAAAAAAGGTCAGTCTAAAAGGCAATACTGAATCTTTGGCATAACGTTTATCATAAAATTTAAATTTAAAATAGTACACGTGTCCTTTTTTGTAGTGGATTTAGTGTATGCTGTATTATTACAAGATCTGGTGTTTTGCCATGCAGTTTGACTGCAGGGGGCGGATTCCAATGTAAAAAGTGAAATCAGCTTGAATGCTCCATACTTCAGTCAGCTACTGGCACGGAATCGTCGGGCTATTCGTCGTGTGACTGCACAGATTTACTGTTGGTGCTTAGGGGTTTGACAACGATTTGGCAACACTCTGTTTCCAATCTGTTGCTTCTAGGAAACTGTCATTTGTCATCATCAGAATTCAGTGCTAACATCATGTTCATCATCGTGGATGTCATGCATGGGTTCAGTCTTTTTGGCCCTAAAAGGCATGTACACACTACAAGAGACCTTTTTTCATGACCTTGCTGTACCTGCTGCTACACAGAGGTGTTTTCATATCGAGAGTGCACGAAGAAGCTCCCTGCTCTCTGCTGGGAGACTGGCTTTTTCTGCTCTGTTTAGCTAGGACCGTTTTTACACTTAACCCCATCACACGCTAAAAGATATTTTCTGTGTGCGCAGAAGGTCATGCAAACACGCACACAGAATTCCCTCAGAAGTTGTTCGCCAAGGAGGGAGCCTCAAGGGCAAATTGCAAAAATGTTGATAATAACTCTGGATGAAGTGGTCTCTTTCTGAGTTTTTAAATGTTTCTCATGCAACCATTCTGCAGATTAAAGTTCATTTCTGTCAGCAGCTGGTGATAAAGGTTTCACATTTCAGTGAAGCAGCTCAGCCTTCCTCCACTTAAATTAGTTTTCAGTTAGTTTTTGCTCTCTGCAGAAGAAGTCTCTTCCAATTATTCATCAAGTGAATTCCTCTAGAAGAAAGGAAGAACTGTAGTGATACGACAAGGTTTCAGGTGGTGCTGTATTATAACTGTCAGAATTTACCAAAAGATTTGGTAGCACTTCACTGAAGCTTAGCATTCAGAAGGTTACAAAATGCATGCATGAAACTGTAATGAACGTTTTGGTTAACATTCTAGACCAGCATTAGTAGCCAATTAACTTAATATTACCCTGAAATGTTATCTAGACATGAACTGGGTAAAAGTATTATATACAATCTCCAGAGAACAGTAAACCCCCAGTTTTACGCGGATCTGGACTCGCGGATCCAGTCACACGCAGGTTTTTTTTGAGAACGAAACTCGTTTTATGCGGAAATATTCAAAACAAGCGGAACCTGCAAATATTCTCCGCTGCATTTTTCGTACCAATATGTTTTTTTTTAACTCATTTTAGTTCTTCTGGCTTCCCTCTGCATGGCCCCTCTCTCTGTCTCTCTCTCTCTTACTCCTTCTCTCTGTGTATCTCTCTCTCTTGTGATATCTCGTAAATATAACAGGGCCATTTGTTTGAGTCACAAGAGGACTGTATTAAAACTCTGTAAAAAAGTCACCATAAAGTGGCATTAAACAGGAAAGCTTTGTTTTTTGGTAATATGTAGTTATTACAAGGTGAAAAGATGGTACTGTATATATCTCTTACCAAGAACTGTAACTGGGCTATAATGAAAATCAGTCACAGTGAGGAACATAAGTATTTGAACACCCTGCGATTTCTTCCACTTAGGGGGTCTGACTTTTTTTTTTTTTTTTAATTCTGTCTGTCACAGTGGGAATTTCACAGCCCACCAAGATTTCTAAGGGTGTTCAAATACTTATGTTCCTTGCTGTATTCTTACTTTGGTTTTTCAGCTCCACAACATTTGCATTTACTTTACTAGATGTCTAACTTGTCACAATACAGTGTTTTTCAGTGCTTAATATGTTTGAACTTACCTTGCTACCATGTCATCTTGTTCCTTAAAATAAATAATGGATTTAATTAGCTTAATAGCAAGAACTCGTTTGGCATTTCAGAGTACAGAGAACTGCATTTATATATAATGCAGATGCCCCTTTCTATTACTTCAAATGGACACACACCTCTTTAATGTACTCTGTACTAATAGCTCTTTGCACTCTCTTTGGCAGACACAGAAGTGTTCGGTTTGCACCAGCCCATCTCTCTCTCTCTCTCTCTCTCTCTCTCTCTCTCTCTCTCTCTCTCTCTCTCACACATTCATATGTCACACACATGGTGGGGGCATATTAATTCGCTATCCAATTTGTCACACCTGGGTACACACAGTCTTCCAATTAATCTTTTAATTCAATTGCACATACTAAAGAGCACTGGGGATGAAATTTTCTTTATGGACCGCCACTCTGTGTCTTTTGTTGAAAGCATTGTGGTGATGATCAATGCTTTTGCACTTGTGCAGCTGGCCTTTTCTCAATGCCATAGTGTGTCTTCAACAGCAAAGTCCATAGGGTATCTAGATACAGAGGATATATACGAATAAAGATGAAAGATCAGCAAATGGCAAGCATATAGGAGTATAAAGACCAGTTTTAGACAGTTACACTATGTTTATTTGTTGAAATCAGATTTTACTAATACACTGAATCCGTGTGTCCCATTTTAACTCACAGAGCTCAAACAGCATATCCGGCTGAACTATAGCAAGAACGGACATTCAAGCATAATCTTACAACAAACCACATCATACTACATAATTTAATAAACTAGATACAAAGCATAGGTTTATGGTGAGCATGTTCAGCTAAGGTTTCAATAACCGACGTTTTAAAGACTGATTACACCCTAATGCCATTTTCCAATAACACTATAATATAAATATAAATGACATCATTCTCGTAGAAATCTGAACACTTCTTCTCAAGCTGTCAAAATAACATAATTCTTGTAGCCGTTATTGTGTGGTTTAATTCTGAGTCCAAAGCCGCATCACAATACGCCAACAATCCCGTCCCCTGAGGACGATGCTCGTCACAAGCTGCGCTGAACTGATGGTTTCATTTGAGAAGTGGGCATAAGTGTTGTGAGTTCAATTAGTTCTCTCTCTTTGTGAGGAGAGTTAGGTAAACTTGTGCACTGCCACAGCAAATCACACCAACCTTAGATCCGGTCCTGTGCGCATTTGATCAGAATGACTGTAATCCTACTAATGGGCTACATTCGAATCACAGTAAAGGTTAGGTGACAGAGACAGATTACCAGAGTTTGCTCGTAACACCCACCTCTAGACTGTCCCTCTCATTTTTCATATGGGGTGCCTAGCATTGAACTCAAGCTGTGAAACCAGCAGGGTGCTGTTACTCCTTAAAGTAAAGGTAAATTGGGTCTAATCACAGCTCTGGCAGTGATGTCACTGTTGTCAACTTCTATGTTTTAGCTATTTGATAAAGAGATTTCCATTTAAATGAGAAAAAAAAATATTAGCACCTTGTTACCGTGTATGTTTTAAATAACCACATTATGTGGTGTGATCAGTGCGATTAGTGCTTTATTGTTGGAATGTCCAGCTGTGTTGTGATGTGGATCTGTGAGTGCTACACACTTCACAAATCCTAAGTTAAGCATGTTGGGTCATTTCTATAGCTAGTTTTCTGGGTTACGCTCTTAAAAATAAAGTTGTTGCTAGACTGAGTTCTGTCCAGTGAGAATCTTTCATTAGAGAACCATTTTTATAAATGAGATGCATGAGTTTAGAAATCATAAATGGTTGTTCTAGGGCATTTTTATGAGTATGACAATACCCTCCCATCACCAAGTCAATAGGTTAATATTTCAGTCATAACAGTGTGTGAGGAAGCCAATTAGTCGGTCAAATAGCTTCAGCACTGTTTTATGCCAGGCTCTGTGGACCGCTTCGTTATAATACATGGGTTCATAGCAATTAAATATTACTGTGGGTAACATTACTATGAACCTGTGTGTTCTAACTATATAAGAGCTCCACAGGGTCTGGCATAAATCCTTATTTAAAACTTGCTTTGGGAGGTTTTTAGCATCCCTCATTGCCCCCATTAAGGATTTTAAGCATAGGTTGCAGTAGACATAGGCACAGTGACATGAATTAAATCTGTGTTTACACTGTAGCCATGGAAACCGAGAAACTATGCAGTAACCCTGTTATAGCAGCCGAATGGAATGCTTCATTGTTGTTGCTCACTTCATGACACATTCTGAGAAGAAAGAATTTTTATTTTTTTTTCTCCAAGTGGCGGTTTCCTGTTGCCACTGTTGCTTGAAGGCGGCTGTTCAAACTGACCACATTATGAAATGTGATCACTGCAATCAAGGTCTCATTGGTGGGATTTCCAGGGCAACGGTGATGTTCTTGACAGCTAGGTCGCGGAGTTGACTGAGGCAAAATCTCCCCAGGCTCTTGGTATTGCACCGAAAGCAATGGAGCTTGTGAAACCTGAGCCAACCCACTTGCGCTGTTCCCGGGGAGCAGCTCGGCCTCACCTCAGTGAAATGGATTATGAGGAATGGCCACATAAAGGACTTATACACACTGACCGAGAAGGCGTTTGTACAGTCTGGAGGGTCCAAGCACCCCCTGGGAAACACATGAATGCCCTTCCTCTCCTACAAGCCCTTGTCAATATATTTTGCCTACATGTGTAATAGGTCCTGATATTTGTGTAGTAAATGGCATGTCCTAGTCATGTTTACTTTTTACTTCACCTTCCACCACAGGCTCAGCTAAGATCTATAAAAGGAACCTTTTTGACAGATACATGCAGCGCATCTAAATTCACAGTGGGCATGGCAAGCACGCTGGGTGGCCATTCTGATTCTGTCCATTCTGCTCACATCTCAGCAGGGCTCTGGCCAATATCACTCCACATCTCGCTGCTTTATTGGTCATTCTGGCAGTCTATACTGTCTGGCTCCAAAACCGATAGAATCAGTTGGATTTATCTCACTTCCTTTCCCCATCCATTTTCGACTCTCCTCTGCCACACAGGCCACATTTCACTTCAACAATGCCCATATCACAGATCAGCTCCGTGTGTAAAACTGGGCGTCTGTGATACCTTTGTTGAAGGAGAAAGTCTATCATTACTCCGTCATTGTTTGGGTTCTGTCTCAGTGTGCCTTCTCTGGGACTGAATTTGGGAGCAGACATTGGCCGGGGCCTCCACAGGGCACAGTAGATGGTACATTGATTTTAATCAGGGTTGCCTTGCAATCAATGGGACTTTATCACCCTCAGGTGAGACATAGCAATGAAGAAAGTCCTCATGGGAAGGTGAGTTTTATTGCATAGCTGGCACTGTTGGGACAAGGTCTCAGGACCAGGCAGACTCGCATGAGAGCAGTGGCTCTGCTCCAACATTTGGATTTAAAAGCAAGTCAGAAAGAAAAGAAAAATCAATTATCAATTGTTGTTGAGTGCCATGAACATGGAAAACAAATGTTCCTTCCTTAGAAAAAAAAGAAAAGTCCAATTCGCTTACATAATTATATTCCGCCTCCAGCTGTTTAGCCACGCCCACTCACACGGAAGTAATAAGGGTGTCTCCTTTATGATTTAGGTACAATACAGGTCATTCAATCAGAGCAAACGTCAGCCCTAAAGACACAGTAGCAAAAACATGATTAATTTGAAAGGACTGAAGGATAAGGATGTAGGGGAGCGGCCCATTAATGTGAAAAAGAATTAAATAGCATAATGAAGGAGCCCCCCAATAATCTGGTAGCGCAGCACCGTAAAACAATAGCATAGTCCTGTACAGGATATTTATATGAGGTGAACTGCGAGTAAAATTTAGCTTTGATGGATTAAACAATGAAACAGAGAGTCGCTTTACCATACTGAATGCAAAGCTACCACTTTTAAGTGATGTTATTAATCATTCACTTTAGTGTTCACCATCACGCTGTGATTAATTGCACTTTGTTAATAAGTACATTCAGTTACATCCGAAGCAAAAGACCTGACAAACAGGAATAAAGCAAGGTTATTCTTCCCATCTCTGCCCCACCCCAGCATCTGACTCTTGTGATATATGAGGGGAGCTTAGTTCTGTTCTTATGAACCCAATATACTGATTACAAACAATTATTCATTGTTTCTTACTGTAATGAAGGGGTAATGGTGTCCCATAAATTTCTTGGCAGTGGTGTGAAACAGAGCTGTCCTGCTCAGAAGAGTCTGTAAGTGATGTTGGCCTGATATGATAAGCATCTGAAATGCAGCCTATGGTGTCGGGAAAGCCTCTTCTGATCCGATGCAGTTTGGATCGATCTCTACATGGCTCCATTACTAATTGAATAGGTCACATCAAAGTATACGATGGGCTTATTGAGCTGCTAATCTTTAATGTAGTGAATCGTGATGAAACATTCAGCTGTAAGTATTTTTTTGTCTCTTTTCCTCTTTCTCTTGGCATAGCAAGGAAAAATAATCACCATTCATTAAGTGCATCATTAGACCTGGCCACAGTTTCCTAAACAGCAATTTGTTCACATAAAATTGAGGGAGGCATCTGTGTTGTGATATTGTGTTGTCCTCAGTCCAAATTATTACAATTTCAAACTCTTTCTCTCTTCTCTCACTCAATCTCTTTTCTTTCCTGTCCCTGCTCTCTTATCCCTTCTCTCTTGCTTTGTGTTTTAATCATTTTTGTTCTTTCTTCTTTCCTCCCTTATCCCCCTCTTTTGCTCCCTCATGTTTTCAGTGACTGTGTCTTTTTGTCCCCCAATTTCTTTTCTACTCATTCACTCTTATTACCTTTTCTGTCCCACATTATCTCCTTCTTGTTTTTTCTCTCTCTCTCTCTCTCTCTCTCTCCCTCCCCTCTCTCTCTCTCTCTCCCTCCCCCTCTGTCCCTCTTCCTCTTCTCTCTCTCTCTCTCTTCATCTTCTCTCATACTCTCTTCCTCCTCTTCTCTCATGCACACTCTATCTGTCTCTCTCTCTTTCATTTTCTCTGGTTTTCTCTCTTCTACTCTCTTTTTCCACCATCTTCTCAACATTTTTCTTTCTCTCTTTCTTAATCTCCCTCTGCTCTCTCTTTCTTTCTTTCTTTTTTTTTTTTTTTTTTTTTGCTGAAGCGCTGGCGTCAAAGGGTTAAGATGGCTCCGGACTCAGCGGCTGTCCTCATTGATATTCCTCTCCGCTCCCCTCTCTCTGTCAACCCATCTCAAAGCAAGAGTCAGACGCCTTTTGTAAACTAAAGTACATAAGCTGGCAAAGTAGAGGGCATGGACGTCCAAGAGGCAGAAAAACAACAGCTCACGTATATACTACCAGCCTAATCCCCCTTTAAATCACTTATTATGTAGCTTTGAAAAGCAGAGATAAAATGATTAGCCTGCTATTGAGGAAGATTCCGGATGTCTCCTCTTACCCCCTCTGACACGATTGCCAACCGATGCTTAGCATTGCAAATAACTCAAAGTACATTATTCAGGTTTAAGTGAGGAGAGGAGGACAGGAGGGGGTGAGCCAGGGGATGAGGAGGGGCTTGGATGAGGAGGGGCTGGGACAAAAGTGCGGTAGGGAGGAGGGGTGGCTGTCAGTGATGAGAGACTGAAAGGGAGGGCAGGAGGAGGTGAGGAGATGCCTTACTATTAATGAAAGCAAACTCATTCTCTAAGGACTCTGAGTGTGAATCCATGTCTCCAAGGACAAAACACGTGCTTATAACATGATAAGTAACTGAGTAGATTCAATTTCACCCTAAATGAAACACCTGTTCCTTCCTGCCCCTTTTGATACCATTTACTCTCAACAATGGGCAGCAGTGCAAAGTGTTAAATGCTAAAAGATTTTATTGTGGAGTATAACGTAAATGCCTTAGTAACAAAAGACCCTTTTATCCCCTCCTGGGAAGGCAAAACAAAACCGTTACTGGGAGAAAAGCACAATCCTTTTACCGTTAATAGCTGCCTGTCAGATTTCGCTGCATCTTGTTTTTGCATGTTGTTTAACTTCAGTGACGATCAGTTTTTAACAAGATTACATTTGCACTAATAGCCAGGCATGCAGAACATCTACCTCTGATCAATAACAAATTGCACAGATACTGAACAAAGAACAAAGAAGCGAAGAAAACAAATGAAAGCATACCTCAGACATGAATACATGAAATAGTGCAGAGCTTCAAAGCAAACTAACTTAAGAAGTCTTTCTGTTGTTATGTAAACAACAGTCACTGTTCTTCATACAACCAGATGCATAAAGCTGTATTCAAGTTTAACCCAGTACTGTCATGCACACCATAACCAAAAAAATCAGTTTTATAGTATAACAGTTTTTAAGATCTCTCAGAAACATAGTAGTACAGTTTGAACTGCAAATAGATGGTTTTTCATGAAAATATTGTATATTCTACCTTTTTTGTAATCTATAAGGTGGTAGCAATAAATAATACTTATTTACAATTAATATATTATTTAATACATCAAAAAACCTGTGATGTTATAAAAGGTGCTACCGTTAACACTGTTTAATTTCTCTGAATTTCCAGAAATATAGTGAAATTGACCAGTCTATTATATGTGAACACAACCCAACACACAGTGTGAACGGCACAAAATTCTTCCTCTTGATTTAACCCATTCACCAAGTGAAGCAGGGAGCAGCCAGGAACACAGCGCCCGGTGAGCAGTGTGGGGGCACTGTGCCTTGCTCAAGGATACTTCAGAGATGCTTAATGATCTTGGGAATCGAACCCATGCCTTCCTGAAAGCCCTAACCACTAGGGTACCAGCTGCCCCAAAATACTGGTCAGTCAGATCCCTCATATTACAACCCCTCCTCTGATCCAGCCTACGTTTGTAGCAGTGGGGAACTCTCAGGGTCTACTAAGCCTTCAGAGACTCCATGTCTGTAATTCTTAATTCTATTTAGCATTTGATTTAGCAGAATAATCTGGCTTATTGTATTTAAACCATGCAAATGTTGTAGTAATTTTATTTCATTATTAAGCTGACAGTTTTGACAAGCCCAGTTGAAAACTGCCCAATCAGGATTTTGTAACATGTTGTCCTTAGGCAGATACAGCCAAACTAGCTCTCCCATTGGTTAGAAGGTTACACATATTGCCGACATGATTAGGCATTAGTAAATCATGTTTTTACAATAGGTGGGTAATGAGAATAAACTTCAAGGCAAATGTTACTGCAAACATACTATAATAAAACCCTTATAGTCACAGATCGTCGAGGCTTCACCAGATATAAAAAGTTCCTGAATAACAAGACAGTATTTTCATACTGTTTCTATAGTAATGGCACTGAGGTAAATACACTCATCTCAAGCCTGATCCCAGGCCAGAGGGCTAAATGTGGAATAGCTACATATGCTGCGGCAAGCATTGACTTTGACAGGCATGTAATAATGTATTGAGGATCTTTGGCATGCTGAGTAGATTAATGTAGATTAAATGAATGAAATGAGAACAAATGTTTTACTGGGCAAAGTTCCTAAATATACAAGGGAACTAGATAAAAGGTTCAAAGCTTCAATATTCACCCTCAGTATCCTTAGCTGCTTCTTCATTGGCTCAAATTAAATACATCCCTCTAAAACTGGCCAGATATAAGAACTGGACTGGAAATGAAAGCCTTTAAAAGTCATTCAGGAAGGAAGCCTAGAGACAAAATGTGAAGAAATGACTGTTTATTTGATCATTATTAGCTTTATATTATACATATAGTTGAGCTGTGATTCTCATCTGGACTTAATCTTTTATGATGTATCTGAATTTGCTGTCTGGCCGTTTTGACCCTCGGCGGGTAACTGTGCCCTTAAAAGTCTCCTGAAAGTTTAAACACACCCCACCACAGTGGACCTTTCTTTTGTGGTCAGTTGAGATTATTGGAGCATGATATCTATGTCGCTCCCAGTACTTAACAATGACTGCACTGCAAAAGCCATTTCGAACAGCACTCAGAAGCTCTATCTTAAGGCAAAAAGCCCTATCAGACTCCAATGTACAGCACGCCACAAATCCGACTGGCTATATCATGGAAGATAAAAAGGAATGAAGTAAAAAGAGATAGAAAGGGAAAGGAGAGATCTATATTTTGCTGCCAAACGTATCTACATAGTTTGTACTGTGCAGCCTTGTGAAGTTGCCTTTTATTCGATATGACATGTCTGAGTGAGTAACTGCATTCTTTCCCCTTTCTCTCTTTCTGAACTCGTCACTGAGTGTTTGTTTTATTTTTTCTCTCTTTTTTTTTTTTACAAAGAGAGCAGGAGAAGCTGTGTTCCTTGACCTTCGTGGCTTGAAGTCTGTTTGGTTTGTGTGTGGAGTGAGGAGTGAGGCCGTGTAGCAGCAGTGTAAAAACATGTTTATCTGTTATCGTGTGCTGCCAGATTTCCCTGGCACATAAGCTCCCTCTGCTGAAAGGATCTGCCTGTAAGCCCCTGACCCAGCTTTCTAGTGGTTCTATCTCTGGATTTTTCCAAGTTCTTCAAGATTTTGCCATTGCACTTCCCCTACACTGCAAAAATGATATCTTGGCAAGTAAATTCGACGCAAATCCAGTCACTGTATCCAATAACATGACACCGATGTAAGGATATTAAGATTTTCAGCCTATTTTAAAAATACCTGTTTTAAGTCATTTGTATTTTATTCTGTTGGTAGATTGTCAGCAGGCACAATGGCTGATGGCAAGGAAGAACTATTTTTAAAAAAGTTAGATGTGTCATCTCACAGTGAGAGGGTCCGTGGTGTGACTTTTATCCATGGACTTGACCCCGTTTGTGTGCGTTTGCATGGTCTCCCCATCTCTGCATGATTTTACACTGGGAGCTCTGGTTTCCTTCCACAGTCCAAGGACATGTACCCTAGGTGTGACTGTCCACGGTGTTTCTGCACCATTCTCTTTATGAGAGCTGGGACAGGCTCCAGCATGCCTCATAGGTTAGTATAAGTGTCTTGGAACCTCTCACAGGACCTTCTCGCTGTGAGGTGACAGCGCTAACCACTGTGCCGCCATAGAGTTGATAAGCTATAATTTACACTTCCTTACTGTGGTTCTATGCCGCTAACTGTCTCCTGTGCAATACTTATGGTGCGGTATAATTATTCATCCTGGAAGGTTTACATCCCTTTTCTACTTTACTGTTACACTGCTGTATTGTCTACTTACTGTATCGTCTCAGATTCACACCCCAGTCACATTACTATTACACTGCTGGCTTATCTATTAATTGAATTGTATTGTCTATTAATTGTATTGATGTCTTCCTTTGTACTTTGTTCAATGCTGATAACTGCATCCTAAAATTAACACTCTGGAAAGTTTACATAGTGTTTACACTATACCATTACATTACACCACTGTTACATTGTTTTGGTTTCTATTTGTTTTGTTGTCTGTGTTATTTTTTCCATACCTTACACCCTGTTGTATGTTGGTGCATGTTGCACCACAGTTTATGCAGAAACATCTCACCACATGTGTTCACAGCTGCTGTGGACAAATAAGTAACCTTGAACTTAATTGAAGTGTGGGTGATGTATAATATGCTTAAAATCTCCAAGTAAAGTTCTTGATAGTTCTTTATACTAAGCTGTGATGCACACATCTCTTTTGGGGTTCCTAAGGAAAGCTAAATGGTTCCTTCATGGCATCGTACAAAGAACTCTTTGTGTCAGTTAAATGATCTCATAAGCAGAAATTTTGCATATGTTACTACTAGATTTCACTTGCCAAGGTATAGTTTTTGCAGTGTAAAATATGTGTTTTGCTGCAACTCTGTCCAGTCTTACATTTCCTTTCCCTTTTTTGTGATTAATATCTGCTGCTAAGCCAGATCAATAACTAATACAGAAGAGCGGCCAATTTTTACCCCCTGGCTAAAGCATCCTCTCGCATCCTCCTCATCTTTGTCATCTCGCTCCACTTAGCTGTTCCTCTGCCCCCACCCACCCACCCACAATTTATGTGCCAGTCATCCATTATAAGTCTCTACGGAGGTCCAGGCTGGGACCAGTTGTAGAAACCGATCACTCTGTTCTACCTTGATGGTCTAGAAAGATGTGTTCTATGATTGAACACCCATTGCCTCAGGCTTCACCTGATGTTTTTTTTTTCACTTGTTTTATGCCTTTATGTTTTGAGGTGTTGTTCTCAGGGTGTGTTGGATTGGCCAATAATAGAGATCTGTGTTGCAGCCTGCCTTTGCCTGTGGTTTATCTTTGTCACTGGTGTGAGAAGAAATGATCTTCTCTGCGTCCTCACATCGCGTTGGTAATTACAAACAGCCTGAATCTGGGTTGCCCATGCTGCTATAAAGTGCTTGAGTTTTTTTTTGTTCTTGCAGAACTGCAGGGCATATAACTATCAGAGAGTTTTGTAGGAAGTGAATGACTGCCCTGGGGCTCTGTGTTTGGGTGCACGTTTCTGTGTCCGTGCATGTGTGTTGTTTACATGTTCTTGCAAATGCAAAAATCTCAAAGGGAAAACAAACAAAAAAAAAGCTAGAGGACAACCTGGTGTGCTTCTGCTTGTTTATAATTATACTTACTGCATCCCCACCCACCCATCTCTCTCTCTCTATCTCTCTCTCTCTCTCTCTCTCTCTCTCTCTCTCTCTCTCTCTCTCTCTCTCTCTCTC
>JBBPDB010000140.1:17824007-17840900 GCA_037974465.1 Brachypetersius altus
AAACAGAAAAACACAGACCCAGAAAACCCAAACAAAAACACAGTGGCCTTCACCTGCCACTGACCAGGCCGTGACAATTATAACCTGGCTGGCATTATTCTTCTTACATGAAACATTTATGGCAAAACCTTTTAATATTTTAATATTTTTAGTTTTTCCTCAAATAAATGACATTTTTCTGCAGAACGCTACACTTTTGGCCCAGTTTGAATTGGATTAAAACATTTTTTGTACAGACAATAATAATAATACTGAAATCGTGTCTATCTGTACCATTACTGATCATATACTGAAATTCAAATCGCCCAGTGCCAATACTGACGCAATGTTTCTTTCTTAAAAATATACAGTCTTCGTTAATGAGCGAATTTTTAATTCAGGCTTTCCACTTCAGAGGAGCAACTTAACGTAGTCCATCATGCTCAAACTACTCAAATAATATGCTGCTCCACAAAAAAAAATACATGTCTAACAACATTACATCACACACCCTGAATATGTACTGAACTAGATTCATTATGATATCCAGTCCAGACCTTTCTGCTGATTTTGTCACGATGCTCATAACTGGTATATAGCTGGTGCTAATTATAGAGTAAACATTGAAAAATACCATAAAAAAAGAAGAAGAAGCCTGCTGCATTATGTAGCATGACTGCTCTGTGTTTAGTATTTTAAACAATTATCTCAGTTTATTTAGTATTAGTAAGCTGTGCCCTGTCTAAACATGCGGATAGAGTGAGTTATTTCAATGTTTCTTTTGTGTACGAGTCTTTGCACGCTGCTAATGCTAACCGCTAATGCTAAATTTTTTTAAGCAATACATTTTCTGATTATGATTAATCTTGCTTAAATAGCTGACTCAGATTTAAGCTGTTTTCAGGTAAGAAACAGTTGTGGAATTCTTAAGCACTGATGTACGTCGCTCTGGATAAGAGCATCAGCTAAATGCCGTAAATGTAAATGTAAATGTAAATGATTAATTATTTACCTTTACAGTTAATGCATTAAACTGAGTTTAAAATTAAACATTAATTTGGGGGCATATTTAGGGTTTACACTATAAAAATATACATTTTTTTTTTTTTACCAAAACACAATAACACGTTTTTTGCTATACATGAGTGCTCTTGGAACATAACCCCTGCGAAAAGTGTCAGATTACTGTACTGAAAATAATAAGTCTGGACTTCTAAGGTATCAAAAAACACTGAACTGCAATACTGCAGCACTTTGGGACAGAAGTTCCACCTAATGTGATGCGTCTGAATTATTCATAGCTATCCAAGGAACACAAAGCAGGCCTACTTATATATGCACATACACACACTTAGGATGCCTGCAATAGATGCCCAGGGCTCACTCTATCACTAGTTGATTGCGGTATATCTGACACTTAGTCCTCAGAAAGATTGAGCTGTGACAGCCCCAGTGCTGACACTGGCCCACTGTGTCTTTCACACCTCGCTCATTTCTGCTGATTTAAGCAGTGAGGTGCTGGCTAGCTGAATGTCTATGACAATGTAAAACTGCTTCAGGGCTGTCTCTCATTTACAGTGCTGTGAATGTTTTGCAGGGTGAGTCTGGGTACAAAGGGGAAAAGGTGAGTTTGGACTTTTTGTTGAACTGAGGAGTTCTGTACACCTCAGATTTCAATTCATACATTAATGTTATATGTACACTGCTATAGGTACACTGTATTGCCACAGTACATATACAGGCATAGGCTACACAGCTCTGGAAAAATAAGAGACCACTGCAATTTATTTTTTAAATCAGCATCTCAGCAAAAAAACACTACTGTAATCAACATTCTCCTCTCGCAATTTGACCAGTTGGATGGCAAAACACTAGTAGAAGTATATCAAAGCTAATTACTGGATGGATGGATGGATGGATGGGTGGGTGAATGGATGGATGGGTGGGTGGATGGATGGATGGATGGATGGATGGATAACATTGACCAACTGAAATCAATAAAATATTTGGTCATTCCTGCTCCAGACACAATGATTTTTGTATTAGTTTGTACTGGTGTCAAAATGGGCAGGTTTTTTTTTAGAATTTTTAGCTCAATTAAATTGGGTTCGGGCTAAAGTTCTAAAGTTCCGTTTGTGTTCCCTCAGGGCGAGCCGTGTGCTGCGTGCCCCACTCTTGGTGAACTGCCTCTAGGTAATTTGGCTTCTCAGAGCAAGCAGCTGAAGGGAGAGAAAGGAGAGCCGGGCATTGGGCAGAAAGGACTGCAGGTGAGTGATTTTTCTGCGTGGAGCTGGAGACGCTGTTTATTTTAGGAGGTGAGTTAGAGCGAGCTGGCGCAAATAGAATGTGTCGTTAAAGCCGAATAGGATGACTAGGCCTAATCAGCCACAGATGGCTTTCATTTACCTGTGCATGCAAATGTTCCTGTGTTGTTCTCACTCATTAGTTATTGTACTCTACATTTCTCATAGTCTCTCTTCCTCACCTAATCACTCTCATTTTTCTTTTTTCCCATCCATCCGCCCACTCTATCTCCCTCACCAACCCTGTCCTATTCTCTCCCTCTCGCTCTCTCTCTCTCTCTCTCTCTCTCTCTCTCTCTCTCTCTCTCTCTCTCTCTCTCTCTCTCTCTCTCTCTCTCTCTCACTCTCTCTCTCCCTCTCTCTCTCTCAGGGAGAGCCAGGTCTCAGTGGCCTGCCTGGACTGAAAGGGGAAAAGGTTGGTGGATTGTTTAGTAAACACTTGAGCATTGTCGTACCTGGATGAGTTTTAACATAGGAGGTTTTGTTATGTGCAGAGAGCGATTTCTCCAAATTCTTGCATACAGAACAGAAAGGTCTTACTCACATTAGCATTAGGTGCCACACTCAGTAACAACAACAACTTGCTGCATATATTTTACCTTGTGTTTAGCATTTCTATTCTGCTGTTTCCAGTGATACAACTTGTATTCACAGTTGGTGACATCACAGACTTTATGAAGACTCCTAGAGTGGTCGATTCCCTCGTAAAATTGGCTCTTCCCATTTTATATCAACACCTGATTGGCTGACTCCTCATTCACTTTTAATCATGTTGGTGATTAATCTGACATTGGGAACGGATGCTTAGCTAAAATCTGCATAGATGCTGCAAAAAATCTGATTGGTTCATTTCCTTATCTAGAACCAAAACTTAACAATGACGTAAAAGTTGGGCTACTTGAATACAAACATGATTGAATAGTAATGAACAAAACATTACTGTTACCAAAAAATTACTAATTGTCTTTATTCCCAGAAATGATTAGACTTTAAGAGTTCCCCGGTGCTAAAATTGGTGTACTCAATGTACTGCAAAATGACTGCAGCTTTAATGGGGCCTTACTCTGTTGTTTTGCAGAAAATGTTTGACTTTAAGACTTGGTTAAAGTATCACCTAGCAAACTGATTATACTGTTTACAAAGAAGCCCCAGAGAAATGCACCTTCTGTAGACGCTGACTAAGGTTTCAATCTGTTTTGGGTTTAGGGTAATGCAGGCAGCAAAGGCGGTGAGGGGAAAACGGTAAACATGTCTCATTTCACTTTTTCTTTGGATTGTGATGAATGACGAAGACCTTTCTCACTTGTTATTGTTCACTTACTTTATGTAAAATGTTTTTCAGGGCAAACCTGGTTTAAGAGGTCCCAGTGGCAAAGATGGACAGAAAGGAATGAAGGTGACAAAACCCACTGGATTCATAAAAAGCATTGGATTGGAGAAAACAATAGATTGTCTTATGGATAATTGTAATTTTCTGTTGATGTATTTTAAGGACATTGCAGAGGTGGCTTTGGAATAGAAACCCCTGTTTGTGTTTGGATAGTTCCAACACAAGATCATGTCTTTGGTTATATCATACTATTAATGAGCATTTTATTGCATTGCTCTAAATATTAGTGACTGTCAGCAATGATATAGATCCACTTAAGTAATTTGAATTAGTAACAGATCACAAATCACCTATATATTTTTCTCTTACTTGCATTATAACATGTTTTCTATGTAAATTATCAGCCTGTGTTTATTACTGACATTCAGAGTTTGTTAATATTTTTCCAGGGGGACTTTGGTCTCAAAGGTGAAAAGGTGAGTGTATTTGTGTTTGTGTGATTTAAATGAATTGTTTAACTTTACTGATCAAACCACCCACAGGGTGCTTTGATTTTTGCATCACATTGCAAAGGCTTTAAAAAAAAACCCATTCAACTCAATAAAAAAACTATCACAGTTATTTCAAATTATATTTATATTGAAAGGATCTGAAATGTCTTTTTTAAGGTTAGCATGATGGCAAATTCAAAGTCTACTTCTGATTAGCTGCGACCCTATAGTTCATCAGTAGCATAGCTTAGACTGGAAACTCAAAAGTTATGTAGGGGCTCTAAACGAAATGCACTAGAATTATGCGATATGAAACATGAGGAGATGTCTGGGTGTCGTATTCTGAGTGTCTATGTTTGGGAGGCTGTAACTGTGGTATGTATCTCAGGGAGATTCGTGCGGTGTGTGCTCAACCACAACCTCTGAGGTAAAAGGAGGCCCGACCATTGTTAAAGTGCCAGGAGAGCCCATTCCCCCAGGGCCTCCAGGGCCTCCGGGACCTCAAGGGCCTCCAGGGCTTCCGGGACCTTCAGGAGAGGCAGTAGAGGGCAAGCAGGTGAGGCTACTGACTTTTGCTCAGTGAATGGGACATCAGCCAGTGTACCTTTAACATTTGAATTAAACCTAATGCTGGTATTTCACCATATATCCTATTTGGTCCAGACTTAGGCTTAATTTATATCTAGGAAACTTATATAAAATAAATATATTGATAAATATGGTGGTACAATATGCCAACTTGAACAGACCTGAGAGGTGAGCAGCTGAATAAAAGCATCTTTAACATCAAAATCACAATAAATCGTGCAAGTGGAGAAAATTGTGATTCCTATCTGTTAAATTACGTTCCTCGTGTTTTGAATAGATTTGCGTTTGTTACTCACCCCTTGGGCTTGTTCACCAGTTGCACAGACTCTGTAAAGAGGCAGCACCTACTGTGACCACCACTATACTAATACATTTGAACTGAATTGTCAGACACAGACCAAAAAGCATTCCTCTACTCTGTGGGACTAATATTTTTAGACACTTTACCTCATCCAGAGCAGACCAATTCAAATCAAAGAAGCCTTAGAGGACAAAACTAGTTGCTTTATATTTATTATTATATACAGAGTTGTGCAAACATGTAGACACTCCTGGTGAAATTATGAGTGTATATCAGGTTAAAAATGTTTGTCACTCTTTTACACACATTTAAATTCTCTCAAATCTAATGTTTGCCCACTTAGTCAATCCGAACACTAGTTCTCTTCTATACAAAGGTGAGATGCTCGAACGCCCCCCTCAAGTAACCTTAGCTGGGTTCGCTATCAGCAAAGAGCTGCTCATTTATGTGTTGGTCGTCTCAGTTCTGCAACAAACTCGCATCTCATCCGGCCGTCACTGCAGACACAATGACAGCTGTAATCCAGACTGATCAATGTCTGAGCAACTCTTGCATTAATCAGACTTTCAATCTGTCTCATCAGGGTCCTCCAGGCCTTCAAGGACTAAAAGGAGAGAAAGTAAGTTACAGTTATGAGACAAACACAATTCATAATGAATGACATTCAGGACTTTAGATTATCATATTCTGACAGCCCATCTGCATCTACAGGGTGATCAGGGCTTACAAGGTGACCCAGGCCTGGCTGGAGCATCAGGAGCCCCAGGGCTGCCTGGTGAGCAAGGGAGAGATGGCCGTAATGGACTCAAAGGAGAGAAGGTAGGTTAAGAAAACGTTTCTTCTGTAAAAATCACCCTTTGGAGATGCTAGTTTTTGGGGGTATAGCTTTACAATACGAATGCCCTTATAAAGGGTTTATAAATGATTTATAATCTGGTTGTTTATTATGTATGACAGTTATGAATCATTCATAAGCAGTTATAAACAAGTTACAATAGTTCACATACACTGATGCAGTGTACCTATTTAACAAGGTCTCAGATGTCATGATTTATGCAACCTAATTAACAACCTGATTATAAATCTTTTACAAAGCCTTTATACGGGTAGTTTTATTGTGAAGTACCGTTTTTTGTGATGTGGCCCCACACTGGTTTTTTATCCTTGTCCAGTACTCAAAATCTCCCCAGTAAGTCGATGGTTTGGATCTGCCCTATTTTAAGTTTCACTACCGGATCTCCTCCTGGAGACATGAACAGATTTATCTCTCAGAAATCAGGAGAGGAGCTCAGTGTTTCTGTAAAGAAGTGAAAAGCCCCTGCGGTTCCTCAGAAATTCTCCTGCTTGGACAGGCTACAAGCCAGAGCTCTTTCCTGCTTTCATCTACTCCACCAGCTTGCTCCTTTCAAAATTATTAATAGGACTTACTTCACCAGATAATTTAAAATGAGACTGTCGGCTTTCTCTGTGATTTTTATAATGCCTGAACAGCGGGACAGTGTCTCTGTGCAACACTGTAATGAAATGCAACGATTCACTACAGCATTTTTCTCCAATTAAACACAGAGGATACCTGCCCACAGTGTTTCATTGTACATTAGAAACCCGGAATTAATATAGACAGCTGATTCAGCTCTGACCTTTATTGCTGTCCTTAAAGAAATAGTTCAGTAAAATATCCCATTTACTCATTTTTCCACTCACCCCAGATGTAGTCGATCAGCAAGGACAGGTTTGTGTCCAGATGTTGGCTTTTTAGACAGCTGCAAGGCTAATGTTGCTAATAAACGCTAGAACTCAGTAGAACTCAAATGGCCCACATTGTTTCCATAAAACTGAATCATCAAAAAAAGGTTTCAAATCCTCATTAAGGCGATGCAGATTTGTCAGTGTGGTTTAGGACAAAGTATGACCTAGTGTGAGCTATAAAAAATGAACACCATCTCTCCGGTATAAACTGTTATACAAAAACCTTCTGCGTCTCTGTGATGGATTTCTGTCATTCTGGACACCAGAGAGGCCACATATAAAGCCCACATATAGTGGTGGCCTGGTAGTTAGGGAGTTGGCCCTGTGACCAGAAGGTCATGGGCTCGAATCCCAGGACTGCTAATGGCACCTCTGAGGTACCCTTGACCAAGGTACCATCCCCATACCCTGAGTGGCTGCCCGCTGTATCACTTGGTGAATGGGTTAAATGCAGAGAACTCATTTTTTGCTGTGATCATGTATGACAATTAAAAATCCAGGGGTAGCGGAGTGTAACATCAGTTAGGAATCTTACTATTAAGCGATATAATCTATAGTGTTGTAGATTTTTTTTACCATTGACCTTACATTACATTAAGCTGCACAGTTGTTTAGTATCAGTTGTAATGAAGTCTGTTACGTTTCGCAGGCAGGAAGGACGCATTAGTAGGAACAGTAGAAGGTTTAACAATAGAATCTTTAATTAAATTAAAACCCCTGAAAGTCATACACTTCCTTTCTTGATAATATAATATGATCATATTATAGTGTGATAATATGATATGTATAATAATGAAACAATAATCATAGATGGTGTATTGCTATTCAATGAATCAGGTCCTGGCAGAAGTGCACACTTTCTGTTTTAGTCAACATACAAGTCGAGGTTACATTAATACCAAAAGATACATCTATAAATCTGACCAAACCCCAAAACGATGACAGTCAGCAAATTACAAAAATATATGTAATCAAAGTCAAGGTTTATGACGATAAAGCTCCAGAATAGTGAATAATCGGATCGCTTCAATGAACAAAAGCAGCCCTTCAACACCCACCCACATATTTTTAGCAAGAATAATCCATGCCATTCCAGCTGCTAGGAATCAGGACTGTGTGCGATTAGGCGAACTTGAACACCATATTCACCTGCATGCACAGACTCATCACAACACTCAGGCTGTGAGGACGTCCTGTCTGAGTGTCTGACAGTATAGTCGAACTCCTGGTGTCCTAGACAGCAGTATATTAATGCTTCAGAAAAGATGAATCACTGTCAGGTCAGCAGAGATGGGTGTGGGTAGATAAAGCTTACTATCGGCTCTTTTCTATAGAGGTACTGACAGTGATTAATCTTTTCTGAAGCGTTCTGTCGTGCAGAATAATCCAAAACACATTATTATACAAGTAAAGTATTCTAAACACTTACTTTAAGTGAACCATGTGTTGATGTAATGTTAAACAGGGGCAGTCTATAGCCCCTCTAAGAGCCAGGAGTTTGTTTAATGATCAGGATATGGTTGAAGAAGCTTTAAGGGATGTTTTTGGTGGTGTATTATTACAGAAATTATTTGTTCTATCTGGGGGACTATTGAATAAACTGTCCCTTTAATGTACACATGTAACACATTAACATGCGGACCATCCTGGATTAGATCATTCAGGTCTATTTCTGTCACTCCTTCTACAGCTTTATAACACCTGGTGGAATAATCAAAAACCTTTTCAAACTGATTGCCTTGTTTGACCACCCACTGTCAGGAGCATTGCATTTTATAGGCCATCTTATGTATACATTAATCATAAATCAAACTTATAAAGTATGGGGTTGTTTTATGACGAGTGCATTATTTTGATTATTTGACTTGAGGAAGTGAATTTTTAATATAACTTCAGTCTGAAAATGACAGAAAGTAATCAAATGGTGTTACTTTAATATAGCAACTTTAATATGGAGTTACAGACTAGATTTTATTACAGGTTATCAGTAATATGCACCCAACTCTGTTAATAAACTCCTGAAAACACTGCAGGGCTCAGACCCACCTCATGTAAACAAACACTTATGATTTGCTCTTTCCCTCAGTACACACTTCTATATGAGATAAAGCCTGCAATATAAACTGCTCTGTGGGTGGTGGTGGCCTAGTGGGTAGGATACTTGGACCAAGAGGTCATGAGTTTGAATCCTACCTTCAGCTCACCACCACTGGGTCCCTGAGCAAGACCCTTAACCCCAAGTTGCTCCAGGGAGAGACTGTCCCCTGTAAGGAATGGCTGTCACTTTGGATTCAAGTGTCTGCTAGATGCCATAAACGTGAATGTAAATGCTATGACTGTTCATTAATAAATGTATTTAAAGGGATATCATAAAGGTATATGGTCATATCTGCTTTGTATTGAGAAACAGACAT
This sequence comes from Brachypetersius altus, assembly GCA_037974465.1. NCBI lineage: Eukaryota > Metazoa > Chordata > Actinopteri > Characiformes > Alestidae > Brachypetersius > Brachypetersius altus. The sequence continues at coordinate 17,833,163 of JBBPDB010000140.1, forward strand.
GTGTCTGAACTGACAATAGGAAATTATACAGCATGCAGCCTCCATTCTGCTTAGTCTCTCAGCTGAGTTGTAAAAATGTTAAACGTGACATGAAATGTAAAACTACTTATGAAATATTAAACGGTAGTCTGTGCTGAACTGGAGTGGCTGACAGATAATGCATTCAGAAGTGTACACAGAGATGATGGAGACAAATGCGCATGGGAAGAGGTTCTAAAACGTTAAAGTGTGACAGTGATGAAATGAAAGGCTTTCAGAATTATTTAGAAATCAAAGCCACTGAAACAAGGACCACTTATCATGAGTCCAGAATCCATGAATTCTCTTGTCTTTTGACTCTGTTGCCAGGGCGACGCATGTGACAGCTGCCCGTCCCTCCCTGAAGATTTGGGTGATGTGATGGGCTTACCTGGTCCTAAGGGAGAGAGAGGAGAACCCGGTCCACCTGGCCAGGGGAAAGCAGGGAAGCATGTGAGTGCTTGTGTCTGCAGTCAGCTTTACACGCTTCCTTCACTTTAAACAGACATTAACATCTCCTGCTCTTCAGGTCATCTTGTCATGATGTGGCATGTCAACATCTGTGTTGGCAAAACAACTTCTCAGTGCCAGACATTTTCTTTAGAAAGGCTGCTGACTGTAATCTCTGTTCATTTCCCTCTAGGGAATGCCAGGTTTACCTGGTGCCCAAGGGCCGGCAGGACCTAAAGGAAGTCAGGTAAAGAGCTAAGAATGAAGTAATCAAATATATTCTGTAATGGTATGGTTCTTTGTTGTTACTTTGTACCGTAAACTGATTTTTAACACCACAATAAAACAGAAAACCGTGATAAGTTTGCTCACTGATCTCAGTATTAATTCTGTTTGTTTGTACGTTGTTTACTTCATAAGTGCGTGATTTCTTCTTTAGGGTGATCCTGGACCTGTAGGAATTGGCCTCGCAGGACCACAGGTATATTTAAATAATAAAACTGTGTGAGGCCACATTTAGACACGCAGTTCAAGCTGATCTTTTCACGTTTCTAATGTGATTTCGATTGCTAAAATCACCTGGAGCTTGATCTCTCTCAATTTTGCATTCATTTCCATTCATATATGTTTTTAATAGCCATTTTTGGCAAAAAGTCATTGCTCTTTCAGATGATTTGCCTGAACACACAAATCCGACAGGGTAATATTAAAAGCAAATCTCATTTCAGCGCTGTACATGGAGTGCTGTTTGAACACACGCGTTTCACTAAACTGATTTGAGAAGGTTTCTCTGTTATGATCTATTGCGCTAAATATGAAAACTGCAGGTTTACTTCACGTCCTACAGATCTGTCGCAGTGCCAGAAGAAGCTGTTCTTTCCACATAGCGCCTTATCCTTTTCTAAACACGCTCTACACACATTATTTTGCTAATCCACACCTTCACTCTTTCTATTTAGGGAGAGCAAGGACCGAGAGGTCTTCCTGGAGCTGTTGTAAGTGCATTAAAAGTGGTCTAAGGCTTGCATCTGTACTCATAGCGATAGATTGGGAACCTAATTATAACAACCACCTCTCCACTTGCTCCAAGCTGTAACTTGTCTAACTCTATGCTGCAGGGTCCTGTAGGGCCTCAGGGACCCCCGGGGCAGATGGGACCAGCTGGACAGAAGGTGGGTGACCAACCTGATGACTCTGCACTTTTTAGGCCAACAAGGCCTTTAGGCTGTTCACACTCCTGCCTGACTTTGTGTGACCTCGGCAGGGCCTGAAGGGTGACACTGGGACACCGGGGCCTCAGGGGCTGATGGGCATTGGTGTTACCGGACCCCCGGTAAGAAAAACACTATTTTTTAGTGGAGTCAACTAAAAAATAGTTAAAATAGTTAGATAACTATAAAATTGTTCATTAATCCTGCATAACTTCACAGGTTTAAAATTATTGATAGTGATTTGGAGGTGTTCAGAATGTGGAAGAGACCCATAAATGATTCTAACAAGCTGCCTAATGTTAAAGTATGTATTACAATGTGGTTCATATCTCATCAAACCCCAAGACAGATAATCTAACAAAAAAGTTGATAAAAATGTAAGAGAAAATCGTTATTTGAAGTGTAGTGTTTATCATTTGTCTTCTGTTGTTCTAAAATATGTAGACAAGCTATTACTGCATATAAAAATAAAAATTGTGTCTAATATGACATTTGAATTGGGGTGTGTGTGTGTATGCTGGTGTGTCCAAATGTGATTTATGTGTCTGGTGTCTCAGGGTAGAGATGGTCCTCCTGGTTCACCTGGAATCCCAGGAGAGGATGGTAGACCTGTGAGTAAAACTCCAGATCAGTCAAATCTCTCTCTCTCTTTCTCTCTCTCTCTCTCTCTAACTCCCCCCCACCTCTCTCTGCTTTGCTTTTCTCTTCCAATCATTTCTGCATTCTGCATCTAGAATAGTGTTTGTGGCTGGTATGTACAGTGCTAGGCCCCCCGTTCATGCAGAACAGATAATACCTGCAGAAAATAAAAAATGCCACAGAACTTTTTCTTATTGGTGTAAAGTGACAAAAAAAAATTTCTTAACTCAGAGGAACATCTATTAGTGCCCTTCATTCAAAAAGTGTGATTTTTATACCTATGGTCTTGAATCAAAATCAGAAATGTAATTAATACATCAACTGATAAAGTATCCTTTACAGTCATTTGATTTCATCAGGGTTTTTTGCTTGTTTAAAGAACTTTTAAATTGCAGGATTCAGATGCGGACTTTAATTCGTTTTATCGATGTTGACACGCTACACTTTTTTGAAATTCCGTAATCTGTAAAAAAGTTGTTTCTGCACATGTATGAAAACATGAATCATGTACCAAAAGGTACTTATGCGGCCCTGCCCCCCAAAAAAGCTTGATAGGCACCTTTATTGCTAAGAGTGTACAAAAATAGATGTGTTACAGAACTTCTACAGCCTACAGTGCACCAGAATTTGGAGTATGATCTTGGCATGGGCTGAGTTTTCCTCAATTGCGGAGACGAGGGAAGTGGGAATTTATTATTTTGGCAAGGCCCTTCTCATTACAGAAACAAAGGCGGTGCCGTCTGCTTTCACTGCATCAGATGTTAATTACCAGGGGCTTTATCATGAGGGGATGCAGGAGTGGAGGCAGAGACAAGCAGGGTTGACTCTGACTCTGCCTGGATCCATAATAACAACACGTTGTCTGCTTTCATCTCATCAACTGTCGCCTCTCCTCCCTGATCTGCACTCATCTCACACGCCCAGCAGCTTTATGCACAATAGCTGAGTTAAACTGAGCCTTTGTGTGTGTGTGTGTGCGTGCATGTGTGTGTGTGCGTGTGTGTGTGTGTGTATCTTCTGTCTTTCAGGGGGCCACCGGACCTAGGGGTGACAGGGTAGGTCTCTGGCTCATTGGACTAAGGAGGTGATCTGGAGGAGCTCCTTCAAATCAAAAGCAGCTTGTGTGTGTGTGTGTTTGAATGTGCTGTGTCTGTGCGTGAGAGTGTGTGTGTCGGAGTGTGTGTGTGGGTTTGTGCATGTGTGTGTGTGTGCGTGCGAGTGTGTATGTGTGTGTATGTGTGTGAAGGTGGGTGTGTGCGTAAATGTGTGTGTGTCTGTGTGCGTGTGTGTGGGTGTGTGTGTGAATGTGCATGAGTGTGTGTGTGTGTGTGTATGTAGGTGTGTGAGTGCATGCATGCCTGTGCGTGTGTGTGGATGTGCATAAAGAGATGGAGGAGCAGTCTAGAGGGGATTGATTGCGTGGACAGTGATGTGTCCACCCTGGAGACTGATAGAGCTAGAAAGAGAGAGAGAAGATGACTGCACTGAAGAAGTTAAAAGTACCCTTAAGAGCAGGAATGAGGCCATTAATTAGCTGTCAGCTATAATCTACTGACAGGTGGAGAAAGGGAGGGAGGGAGATAAATAAAAAAGAGTGAGAGAATGAGTGACATGAATAGTGGAGGGAGTCGGGCGGTATAAATAAAGGTAGAGAAATGAAGAGAATGAGGGGGAGTGAAAGTAAAAACAAAAACGGATGAGTTGGAAACAAAAGAGAAAGATGGAAAGAGAGGTGTGGGGAGAGATACTGAAAGGGGATAAAAGAGAAAACAAAAGAAACAGAGCCAGAGAGAGAGAGAGAGAGAGATAAAAGCGAGGGGAGAAATATGAAAAGGGGCGGTGGAAACGAAGGAAACAAAGAGACAGAGAGAGCATTTAAGGGATATGGAGAGAGCGTGAAGGATGATGGAAGAGAAAAAGTGAGAAAATGAATGAGAGAGAGGGAGATGAGAGAGGGAGAAGGAAATGGAGAGAGCGATGAATTGATATGTGCGGGAAGTGATAGAGAGAGAGAGAATGAAAAAGAAAGGGGGAGGGAAAGAGCCTGGGGGAGGGTGAAAAGAGGGGCAGGGGAGTTAGAGGGAAACAAAAAATAATGAGAGAGAAAAAGGCAAACAGAGAGATGGAGAGAGAGAAAGAGATAAAGAGCTGAGGAGAGAGAGAGGGACAGACCCTGTGACAGAGATATAAGGGGGAGAGAGAAAAATAGGTAGGGTGAGAGAGAGAGCATGAAGAGAATGGGAGAAAGCTATAAGAGAGAGAAAAAAAGTGTGAGATAGATAGCATGAAAGAGAGATACCCTGTGAGGGAAATATATAGGAGGGAGAGAGAGAGAGAGAGAGAGAGAGACATGCTGAAACACTTTGTTCTATAACGTTTTCCATTGTGTCTTGGGCGACTTGATCTAAACAGAGACAAAAGCTGTGGCTGATAGCTAATGATGCATATTCTTCTTTAAGTGTGATGGAGTGCTCTGTCATTGCTATTGAACGCCAGGATAAAGGATAAAGAGTCTTTTGTATTTCTGTCTGAACACTTTGTTGATACGCAGTCGTTCCACTGATATCCCACAACACTGCGCTTGTCTGGGAGGGAGGGAGTCGCCTCTGACGTGACGAAACCTTGTACCTCTCTAGTGGTAGTTTACAGGAAGCAGAAAAACGTGCTTTAGATTTAAAATAACTTGTCAGTCATTTCATTATGAAAAATCCACTTGATGTACAAGGCAGCTTACGTCTTCAGCATTAAGAAATCAAAGAAAAAATCAATTGTAATGTTTGCATTGACAGAGTTGAAGTGCTGCAGCATGAGCTTAGATGGTGTGGTGTGATTTTTGTGTTGTAGGGGGAACAAGGAGAATGCAACTGCCTGCATTATCCATTACCTGGAGTACCTGTGAGTACTTTCTCACAACCAGTGAGTTTATTGTGATGCTGTATACCCGGCTTGTGTGTGTGAGAGCTCTAGCCTCCCACACACCTACAGCCCTTAGCTTGCAAACATTTAAAGGAATAGTTCATCCCGAAAAATCTAATTTGCACAATTATTCCAAATGTTGAAGATCAGCCAGTGGATGCCAAATGATATTCAGGACATTTTATCTTAGCCTTACAACTCCAGTGCAAAACTAAAGATGTAAACTTTGGATACTAAAAGGGAAAATTATGTAAAGGTGTTTTTTTGGGAGGATGAAGCATTCCTTTAATGTTGCTAGTGAGCTAAGCATGGGCTGTGTTGGCTCTGAATTTGTCTGTTTTTGTGTTGCAGGGTGTCCCTGGTGGTGGGAACATGTGGCAGGCAGGTTCTCAGGTCTGATTGTCAGACCCCATTCAGCTCAGAGCTGATATAAATATTGTGAATAATTTGCCTCAAGGCTCATATGCATCAATCATTCTCTAAAATAGCTCTTACCATCTATACATATTCATTTGGGTATCAAACAAAAAAAAAATAATAATAATAATTTACATATGTATATATATATTAGTGGTGGGCCGTTATCGGCGTAAACGTGCTACATTAACGAGAGACTCTTATTTGAGTTGGAAGCTGGTCTATATGATCACTTTCACCTTGATATTTTAGCGCGGATGTATACCTACCGAATTGCACTGTAGAGGGCGAGAACGAGTCTTCGAACCTATCTACTGTGAAACAGGGACGTCACTAGGACGGAAAGACAAGGGGGGTTTAGCCTCCAGGGTTGTAGGAAGGAATTAGCATGTATAGAGGGCTGAAAACTTTTCACCAAACCTTTCCTTTCACTTAAGGAAACAAGTAAAGTTAAGCAGTGAACAGTTACGGACACTCATAGTATTGTTCTGTTGAACTGAGTACAAACAGCGCTACCAGAAGAAATATTACTAAACAGGCTCCGGTTGCTACTCGCTTACAAGCAGCGCTGTCTAGCTCCCCCTGGGTCCTTGCCCGCCTGCTACTTACAGCAGCTTCAACAGCCAGTACATCATTTTCCTTCAATAATGATAACTAGACTTTTTATTTTTTTTATTTCAATTCATAGTCTTGTTTGAAAGTGCGTATCTGCACTCAGTGATATCTTCTATGAAATGTTTGAATATATTTTTTTTAAATAGTAGAATAATGACTATATATTTAGGGTGGCTTGGGATCATTTTGTGGGGGCCTCAGACCCCCCGAAATAGACCTAACGGCGCCCATGCTGTGAAATTACCACAGCAAACGTGACGTGCTAACATGGATGCAGCTATGAAGCCGCCGGGTTTGCTTCAGGGAAAATTTAATTTAAGATGCTTCTCATTGGAAACATAACAAGACTAAGATTGTTTGCACCTTGTGCAATGCGGAATTAGTTTAATGTAGGAGCTGAGAAACCCGTTCTCAAAGACTTACTTTAGTCATTATTTGGGTAGCACACATATTCTGAATGTCTTCGGCAGAATTCAAATGATTAATTTAAAGATTACAGTGAGATTAATCTAGATTAAAAAAATTCATCTATGCCCACCACTAATATATATATATATGTATATACATTTTCAAATACACGTATAACATACTTGTTTGTTATATTTGTTATAAGTTGTTATAAGTTTGTGTGTCCATGAAAAAGCAGCAAAATATGTACAAAAGACACTGTGAACCGCGCTGCTCGTGCCAACTCCAGGCAGCATCTCATACCTTCAAGGACGGACAAATTATGCAAGCAGGTCATTATTTATTTAAAGCCATTCATTATTAACTCAGGTTATTTCCACTGCTTTTCTAGCCAGTGAGAGTTAACGTTATGGGTGGAGAAAAAAGAAAAAACGTCCATGAATAAAGGTTTCCAGAAGTGTTCAATGAGGTTTGTCAACACTGGGTTATTCAATGTGCCTGTGGGGCACTTTAAAGAAAATGCACACCTTGCTTTACAGCAGTATGTCAGTCGGGAAAGCCTGAGCTGCTAACAGTGAAGGAAAGCAAATAGCCACAAACTAACATAAGAAAAATGGTGATACACTAGCGATTAGTCGTAGTTAACCATGTTAGCTGAAGGCCTAGTAGTTAGGGAGTTGCCCCTGCAAAGGCTGTTCCTGGGTTAAATGCAGAGAAAGAATTTCATACGACTCTCACTGTGTGCTGTGGTGTGGTGTGTTCACGTATGACAAATGGTGACTTTACGCATTAGCTTACAATCTACATGGTTATCAGAAATGGACTGACTTCCCAGAACTTGTTATCAGTGTAAACGTTTCAGTCACGGTTAATTTAGTCTGCCTATTGGTCTTTAGGGTTACTGTCCTTGCTGTAGATTTAACCAATAGAACATGAAAGAGAGTGTGTTTACACAAAAACACACATCAAATTTTCTATTGTGAAGTGAAGTGAAAGTGACCATTTGTCATACGTGAACACACCACAGCACACAGTGTGAACAGCACGAAATTCCACCTCTGCAT
>JBBPDB010000140.1:17841000-17851403 GCA_037974465.1 Brachypetersius altus
TTTGGCAGAATTCAAAGAAGCCATTTTAATCTAGATTAATTCCAAGATTACAGTGAGATTAATTTAGATTAAAAAAATTTACCTATGCCCACCTCTAATATATATATATTTATTCCCCAAATATAGTCATCAGCCAAGACTTACACATACAGCTCAACACTGATGTCTGATCTTCTTCTAGTTTTGCTGATTGAGCATTTTCTCTTCCTTTTTGGAACTTTCTTCCGCTCCACTCAGTCTAGCTCTCTTTAGATATTTAAATCAAATGTTAAGAACCTCATTTCCCTGCTGTGCCCCCGATCCCAGACTCAGTGTAGTATTCCTGTAAGGATCAAATCTGAGCTCTAGTCAGCATTCTTAGATGCTGACCCCTGTGTGTAGCTTCTGTGAATTGTTCTAATATACTATATGCTTTAAATTTACTTGGTACCTCATAGCCACATGAATACGATGGATTAGACTGACACAGTTTTGTCCCTTGACCAGACTTGTGTTAATATAATGGAAGGTTCCCAGACAAAAAATCGCAGGTGTCATTTCTTCTGTAATACTCGGTTACTCTTTCCCGAATGGAAGTGAAGGTCCTGTCAGATAAGGACCGTACAAGACCCTTAAGATAATTTCTGTTCGTTTTAACCCACTCTTCGACTGACATGATGGAGCCCTTGGACTATTTGACTGTCCAACAAAATGACCAGACTCCAGTCTCAACTCTCAGTCTGGAACAGCGGGTAACATGCCGAAATTGGGGCAGACAAACTGTAGCTTAAATGCATCCAGTTAGTCTGAGAGTGGGCTTAAATGGACAGAAATCTTGGGAAACTGGTGTAATGCTTATCGGACAGAACAGTGACTGAATGGTCTTGCCAAAAAATCCAATTTAAGCAATTTTCCATTTACCCCATCCAAGAAGTGCCCAGCATCAAACTTCCTTAGTCTGTCACACACTTGATGTCAAAAGTCACAGAAGTGATTCTGTAAGAAATGCAACCCTCAAACATCTCTCCACTCAATCAAACCAGGTCCAGCTCTTCATTAGGAAATAGTTTAGAATACTGTATTTTAAAATATAAAAATGAGCAAAACTTGTACAGTCTTTACAGGCAGACTGAGGCTGGCTTTCCCTAAGCAGTCAAGAGGAAGACTGATCTTGGATCAGATTCCTCTGTATTTATTATAGCCGTTGTCATAAAAACTAGGCCATTACTCCTATTCCTGAGGTAGATTGGGGTTTATATTTACTGAAAGGCTTTGGGTGACTTTTGTAGTGTATAGTTTGAAGCTAAAGAAGCAGAATTTAGTCTAAACATGTCTTGGCTGACTGCCTATCAGGGCTAAGTGGAAAATTATATCAGGTTGATCATGGGAGTAAGTATTAGAAAAGCAATGGCACATACAACAAACTTTTGTCTGGTGAGATTACTTTCATGTGGAATTGATGGACTTCTTTCAAGTAAATGAATTTGTAACACTTTTGTCTATGCAGGAACTGATATGTATTATATTTATATATAATAGTATGATACATATGCACTTCTATGTATTATACTTACATTGTCCTAAATGAAAAGACCAAAATAGTGTTGATTTTGCTCTATGTAACCCACCTTTAATGCTCTCTCGCTGTGATATGCTGAATGTTCTTCAGGGGCCTCCAGGACCTCCAGGTCCCCCAGGCCCTCCAGGACCCCAGGGCTTCATAGGCAACCCAGGCCCCCAGGTAAGTGCAGAGTGGGCTGGCTGGCTCACATGACCATGGACCTTCCATGCTCATTTTTGGATGGGAGTGGACCCTGAGTCTTTGTGAGCCCCCTACGCTCTGCTACTGTGTCCCTCGCAGTCACACTGTGTCGCTTGTGTTTTGTCTGGGGGGCCTGCATGGGTAGCTGTGGGCTTTGGCTAAAATATTTCTGCAATTAATGTACATTTAATTCAATTATTATTCTGTCAAATAGTTAAATAGAAATATAAAGTAAATCTTAAAAATAGTAAAGTAAACATTGTAAATATGACAAAAAAGGTTTAAAATAGCTTATGTTGTAATGTAATTGTTTTTTATTAATCTTGCTGATTTAATCCATAAATTGGATTCGTGTTAAATTGCGCTGCTTGTTTAAGTTGCACTAACGCTTGGATTGGGGCATGGGTATGTTTGACTTAAGAATGAGCAGTTTAAAGTAATTTAAATTAAATGTTTGAATAAAAATGTAAAAGTTTAAAAGTATTTTATTGTCATAAAAGTAATGTAATGTTTGTAGTTGGGAATATCATTCTGTTTTCTCTTTTAAAAACCATGCAGAGCTCACTGTGAAGTTCTGGAAGCCAGTATAGCTTAATGAGGTGCCCCTTTAAGTTCTGTCTCATTAAGCATTAAGAATTGTTTATGAAAATATGGTAAAAGCTTCACCCGGAGTAATTTTGTGCTATCACATGGCCTTCACAAGCTACTCCTCATGAACTTTGGGTCAATATTCTGTCGAGGCTTCACCGTGGGCACTGCCTGGTCTTTAACCTGGTCTTGTGTTGATTTCCCAAGCCTGAATCAGAAGAACCTAAACTAAAAGCAAGAATAAACACAAGCTAAACCTAAATGTAGAGCTGGAACACAAACCAGGAGAGGGCCCAGGGCTTTGGCTACTTTTCCCCTTTACCCCCGCTGGACAAGGAGGTGACCAGAGTGTGGCCGAAGGCTAAACCAATTCAACCTCAGTTCCTTCTTACAGGGTCTCCCTGGCAACGATGGCTTACCAGGGAAACCGGGTCTGCCCGGCCAAGCAGTGAGTAACCAGAGGGGAGGAGGAGGAGGAGCTATTAGAGTGCTCTAGCTTTGTGATTGGTTAAAGAAAAGCCCAAAGAGTCTGGTTGGTTGACATCTGGATGTGGAACTGGAGCAGGCTGGGCTTTATGGGATCTTTATGGGAGTTCAATTAATGGCATGGAGAGACTGAGCTCACTATAGCAGCATCTCGAGAACAATAGCAATATACCATCTGTTTTTTTACTGCTTCGAAAGGAACCGGTAAGCACTTGTAAGTGTCTTAACTCAGCACATTGTAAGTTGTCTCCATTGCACCGCTCTCTTTATGGATGCCAATGATCTCATTGCCCTCGCAGTGTTAACTCTGTCTCAGAGCCTCTTTGCAGTAGTAAACACTACCATTGTGTTGAGTTACAGGGAGGACGGACACTAAGGTTGCCTGATGTGCGGTACAGTAAGAGCCATTAAATCTCCATTTGAGAGCAGCTCTTTTCCAGGCTCGCTTTCTCTGTTGGCCATATACCCATGCTGGCCTCTCATCTTCAGGCCTCTTTTTCGCCATGGAAATTTGGCCAGGCTTTATAATCTCAGCCCCTAAGTACTGCTCCACTTCTAACAATGCCAGAGTCTAACCACCAGTTCCTCTAGAAGCCAAATTACATTGGTTATGCATCATCCAGCCTTTTAGGCAAATACTCCAGTAATTCAGCTACTTCAGAAGAGCCTAAAGCTACATTATATGTTCAAAAGTTTCTAGACACCTGATCACCCAACATTTCTTCCTAAATCAAGGATTATCAGCCTCCAGTATTCTGGGCAGGCTTTTCTATAGTAGTCAGAAAATTGCTGTGAGGATCAGATTGCATTCGACCTCAGGAGCAATTAGTGAGATGTGAGTTCTGGACCGCAGACTCTAGCCCAATTCATCTCAGAGGTATTGGATGGAGCTTTATCACTCAGCTCTGTGCTTTATACCCCTCTGTCCAACACTTGGAACTGACAGCTGTGCAGTTGTTCCAAAGCATCCCATTCTATTTGCAGTTCTTTTCTACGGATACTTTGAAAGCTGGCATCCACAGTTGCAGTTTAGAGCAGCTGAAATCACGAACCAAAAAGGGCATCTGGATTCTTTTGGACATTTAGTGTATAGTTAAAAATTATACGCCTATTGATTTAGCATTTAAACATTTAAAAGACACTCAAAACAATGATTTGCATTAAAATGGAAAGTTAAAAATAGGAAAAAAACAAAGGCAGCATTGTGTTCTGCACGTTGACATATAATTACACAGGTTTGTCACTTGCTCTGTAATTGCTCACATACCTATAATCGAAGACGCTGTAGATCATGTCATTTCGACACAAATTACCACAATCGCCAATAACAACGTTTTAGACAGAACAAGGCAGAGGGCAGGAGTGTAATTTGCAAGTTCTCTCCTTGAGAAAATCCCACTGAGAAACCACTTCACAAACCACTGATCTTTACTGTGGAACTGCAGGTATGTGCTTCAGACCACCCAGTAGTGACAGGAGAAATATGAACTTCACATCTGCGCATGACTGCACAGTGACTACACATACCTGTTTGTGTATATATATATATATATATATATATTTGTTCAGTTTCTCAGGTTTACGTTATTTAAGTATTAAACTTAACAGCTTTGCCTTAGTTTTTGCCTAAGAACTGCTCACAATACTTCTAATTTCCAAATAAATATATTGTTCTTTAAAGGAAATGACAAAACATCAAAATAGGAGAATTGATGGAGCGTTTGCCTAACTTGAATAACAAATCTCTTGTTCTCACTTAAACAAAATGGCAATAATTACCGTCCCACTGGTCTCAGTGCGAGAGCAGAGGAGAGTGTTGATTACAGCAGTGCTTTTATACATTTCCTCATTAAATAAGATGTGATTCAGCTGATCAGTAATCAGCACCTTGTAAAGCAGAATGAGGTGTTTGTGTAGGAATGTAACTGACACTGGCATGGAATGGTTGTCATTTGTGTGGGCTTGTTGAACCTTTTTAGAAAAGTTGTTTGGCAGATGTGAGTTATGTGACCTCCTGAACTGCTGTGTGTTATGAAGTACTTGTTTTCCAAGCTGTAATGATAAAGGCAGAACTGCTAAAGCATGTGATAAATAATAGTAATTTTCTAGAGAACATGTAGAGCTTCCTCATTATCTCTAAAAATAAAAACCGGAGGCATTGTTTTTGTTGCTAATTAAAGACACGCTACACTATTAAATAGGCCTGTAATTTATACCAAAATATATATCCTCTTCATTTTCACAACTTTGTGACGATTTAAAACTTTTAAATGTATGTCAAGTACACTTTGACTGTGATGAGAAGTGCCTTGATGTTTTGGACAGAAACAGGCCTTGAACGGTACATGGACTCCTGGAATGACATCCTCACTCACTCTTCTCTCTTAAATCCTTCTTGTAGATTCCCATACCCTTGCCAAAGGATGAAACTGCCCCCGATGTGAAGGTTAGCCACATTATAAGACTGATTTCACATTTGTAAACAAGTGCCTCTGTACAGTCTCTCTGTTAACCTCAGGTTTGTGCCTCGGTCTGACAGTGTGTGTGCCTCGGTCTGACAGAGACAGGGTGTGCTCCAGCCCACTGGGAGTTGCATCAGATTACCATATTTTTTATTCTTCTACTCATTCTTTCATTTCACAATGAGACTCTGCTGAAGTGCTGAAATAGCTGCACTCTGGCAGTTTAGTTTAGTAGCGTAGAGATTAGGAGAGAGCTTAAGAGAGATTGGGGCAATTCTGAAACTGTGTACCGATCTAAGATCTTTCATAATTATGAACATTTTATATTATTCATGAACGCAAGGTGGGTGAATAACAGGAATGGGAGAGAATAGATTTAAAGAAGCATTTGCATTTCACTATTATTATTATTATTATTATTATTATTATTATTATTGGCCCTATGGTACAGATTTGTGAGTATGTAGTTAAACATGTATTATGTAAGTAAAGATGTTTTTACTGCCTATGTTAGAGTCAAATTCAGCCATTTTTATAATATTTTATAGTTCGAATAGCTTCAGATGTTTTTGATCCAGCCCAAAAATCCTTCAAAAGACACAAACTTATTGCCTGCTGTGCTATCTGAGTGATAGTGGATGGGTGCATTTTGTTTTCTATCCCTCTATGTTTGTTAAACAGTGTAATTAATGAAGGATGTCCTTATATCTGACCTCACAGTGTAGGTCTCCTCCTCACACATGCAGTCAGGTGCAGTTTATTTAACCCCTTAAAATAGTTGTGCCTGTATGTGCACCCCCAAACTTCCAATCCTCACTTTCAGTACATAACTTACATACTAGAATGCTAAGCCTTTAAACAGAGGTGCGGAACTGAGGACTGGAGTCAGTTTGTTGTTCTGACACGCCCACAAAATCAGCATATGACAAGAAATTAACCAAACTGCTGAAAACAGGCCCTCCAGGATCTGCATACCCTTAAAATTCAAATGTGCGGTTTTCCATTTCCCCTATATTTGACTGATCAGCCAGAATGAGTTGGATGTGCTTTGAGTAAGTTTGAGTAAGATTGTCGGGCTGTACTTTGGAAGGAGTTTTGGGGATTTACATTTAAATTTATGGCATTTATCAGACTCTTTTATCCAAAGCAACTTCCATTCCTTAACTTGGGGTTAAGGGTCTTGCTCAGGGACCCAGTGGTGGTTTGCTGAAGGTAGGATTCGAACCTGTGACCTCTTGGTCCAGAGGCAAGTATCCTACCCACTGAGCTACCTCCACCCCGTTATATATTTATAGTCACAGTTTGGGTGACTATTGACTTCTATGGTCAACAACATCCTTAGCGCTCCTAAAGTAAAGAAGCAAAATCTGTAACCAAACTTGGCTGATCAGCCACATTCGGAGTGGATTCTTCACTCCACTAAACCACATTTGAAGGGGTTAATGCGTGTGTCAGTATGTGTGTGTGACTCCATGCTTGTGCTCTGCTGTAGGTGGTGTGTGGCGACTGCTCCCAAGGCCTGCCAGGCGTGCCTGGTATGTCTGACTCCTCTAAGGTTGAGAAGGCAGAGCAGGGCAAGCCTGGTGTCATTCCTGTAGATGGCTGCGAGCGGGTGAGGGGGCTTTTAGTGCTGGGTTTTATTATATTTTTTTGTTTTATTATTCAGGGGGTGTTTGGGGGATTCAGTTGACTTGGCTATTTTAACTTTCTTTTTGATATCGTACTTGAAAGCCGCAATATCCTGCATTATCAAGACGTAGATGATGCAAGCACCGACACGAAGTGTGTTATTTTTGCAGCCGGCCGCCCAATAAACATTCAAATTAACGTCCGGTCACACTTCTCTACTGAAATGCTGTTATGCAGGTTGGGATCGTTTGCGGCTGCATATGAATGAGCTTGTAATACAATCTCTGCTTATTTTCGCAGTGTCTCGAGAGGCTGCAGAGAGAGGAAGCACCTAGAGGGCCTGTGAGTGTACGCAAAGCTATCCGGAAGCTATCTTTAACCAAAGTGTTCTTTCATCCTGCGAAGCAGCCATTGCCTCAGCATGTCCTTAAGTCAACCCAGGATGTTTGTAATGTAGTACCCCATGTCTGTTTAATCTCTCCTAGGCTACCAACAACAATGCTTGCACAGGTGTGCCAGGAACGCCTGGTATCCCAGGGCAACCGGGCATCAAAGGAGATCCGGTGAGGGAGAGTGCTCGGCAAGACTTGCCAATTTTGCTCCATCACAACAGAAGCTTATTCATTATCAGTAGATTTGTACTGTGTGTTTTAGGCTTTTGACATGTTTTCTCCTGGGAAAAGGGCCTCGTTAGCCTCCTGCATGCACAATCTTGCTATACAAGATTTGATATATTACTACATAATATATTTTCTGCATGTACTTTATTTAGAACACAGTATCTGCATGCTATGGAAGTGTTATTGTATCATGTATTAGTAGTTGTATTGCTGTATTGTGGGCATTATCAGTTCTTAAAGAAACAACACTTACCAGCTACATGTTTATAGCAAAGAGAGCATCATTAGGCTTGTTTAACTGGGTAGTGTTCAGCGTAAAAAGTGTTAATAGTTTGGTTCTGTCTTTCTCACCTATCAAAAGTTCAGTTTCTTGAAAAATTATATTTTTTGTATCAGCTAGCCCTAATATAGGACAATGTCTATGTACTCTTGATAAGCAGTTGTATGCAGTCACTTGCACTTTTGTTGATTTTGAATGCAGACGAATCCTCTACATGGAGCACCCTGTTGTGGTATATTCTTACAACCCTTAATGCACAATTTCTTCAATTTGCTGAGTTTAACATATTGTGGGGTAAAATGCTGTATCTGGTATCAGAAGGGAAAAAGACTGAACTGGTAAAGTAGGTTGAGTATAATGGATGGAGTTACGAACCCTGTCTGAAGCTCCTCCTTTTTCCAATGCAACAAATCTCCACCTTTTGGCTTCCTGTGACAAAGTTTTTGCACCCACCACCTCCTCAATCATTCCTTTCGTTTGTTTGTGGAAAGGGCAGTTCCAGTCTTCTCAGTTTTCTCACCCCTACAGCCATATAGTCCATTCTCATGCTACAACCATGTATTAAAGGCATGATCCAAACCAGCACAGATCTGTCGGTGCTTATCTTAAGAGATGTGATTCAGTTACGAATATATTTCTTTATATAAGTCTTTTCAAGAAAAAATATTATTGGATCAGTATCCTTATCAGCCAATAAAGGCATGGTATCCATACTGGGGGGAAAAAAAGTGAGATCCTGCCATCTGTCTCAGGACACACATGGTGCACACTAACTCATACGCATGATTTACAGTATATAACTTCAGTGCGTATTGTTTTATTTGTTCTAGGGCGACAGGGGTGAAAGGGGTTCTGCTGGTCTTCCTGGAAGCCCTGTAAGTCTTTTCACTGCTTCAGTACTGACATTTTCCCAGAATAAACCAATATTTATCACCACTGGAGGATTTTCGTTCCACTTTTCATGTGTTTCTTGGCGAAAAATTATTTATTGTGTTTTCCTCTTCGCCATGGTTACCTCTGACCAGATGTCTCTGGTGAAAACACAGGCCATTACAGCATGAAAGTGTTCTTGTTTTAGAAGCCGAGCAGGGCCTTGATTTGGCCATTAACATTTAGTCTCTGAGCTCTTCACTTGTTTACAGGGGCTACTTTGTTTCGGGTTCAGTGTTTTCAATTAGGAAGGATCATAAAAGAGAAAACGCCCCTTTGTTTTTTTTCACAGCAAGGTCACAGGGCCCTCTAGTGGCAGCCTTTAAAACTGCAACCCACTGAATGAGCATTTAATTAGTCTGAAATGTAGATGCGATAAGAGCTAATTAAAAGATAATGCATGGGACATGCCAGCTGGGTATACGTCAAGTTATTTTTTTTGTTGTTTATTTTTTGCACATTTTTGGTTAAGTGATTATGTTTAGTAAGTGTTTATTATGTGTTCATAATTATAACTTGTCTTTTTTAGGGTAATATCGGTTTCCCTGGACCTCAAGGACCTCCTGGTCTCCCTGTAAGTGTTCTGCACTCTCCACAAAAGCACCAGTACAGAGCACATTGTACACAAACTGACAGGAAACATGCCGTCGATCTGGCTGCCTGCAAGTCCCTCAGTCCTGATCAGAAATCTCATATCTTGTATTCTCAGTAATCAAAGTAACGCCACGCTTTTTCGATTACCTCGCTCTGCTGAAAATATGTAGCGCTGAGTGGCCTGCGTGCGCCGCTGACAGGCTATTTCTCTCTGTGCTGAATGCCTTGTTTTAGCAGTGATTTGGGTTCGGTGATGAGTTCAGCATGGATTCTGTGTTGCATGTGTCCCAGCTTTGTGCCTGGTGTGCACTATTGGCATCCTCTAATTTCTCCCTGGTCTAATTCCAAATCTTTTAAAACTGCTGGCCTGACGATTGTTGATCTTTTCCCTCATTGTTTGTGCTTTTCCTATTAGCGGAGCGGAGCAGAACAGTAGGACTGTGTGGCGGATTCTTGTTTTCTGAATTGGAAATTTCTATAACATTGATCTGCAAATTGACTGAATGTATTACTGAGCCCCCAAGCGGTGTGTGTAGTCAGCAAGCTTTTAGGACAACAAAACCGCTGCCAGAAACAGAGCTGTTAAGTTTCAGTTTGCCTCATCCTAGAGATGAGGTACTTACCAGCTGTAATGATGTACACCCTGCCAAAAAGTTCTTTGAGCTATGTGTATGTGTAAAGTGTCCCTCTGTCATATTTGAACACACTGTGAACAGCATGAAATTCTTTCTCTGTATTCCACTCATTGACCAAGTGAAACAGCAGGCAGTTAGGAACACAGCACAAAAAGGAATGTGGTGTGGGGACGGCGTCTTGCTCAAGGGAACATCAGAGGTGCCACTAGCAGCCCTGGGATTCAAACCCATGACCTTCTGATCACAGGGGCAACTCCCTAACCACCAGACCACCAGCTGCCCATAGAAGAATGCTTGTTTTTCTCTCATACATTTATGCATATGGGGCAGCTGGTGGCCTGGTGGTCAGGGAGTTGCCCCTACAACTGGAAGTTCATAGGATTCCATCCCAGGACTGCTAGTGGCACCACTGAGGTACCCTTGATGCTGCATCATTGC
>JBBPDB010000140.1:17857359-17880766 GCA_037974465.1 Brachypetersius altus
GTAACTAAGCACAATGTAATCACAATTACCTACACAAAATAATGTGATTAATCATTAATTATTTTGTTTTGACAACTCTTTATATTTATATGTACATTTATTTATATGTATACTGATTGATTGCAAACGTCTCTCATGCTGTAGGATAGCAGAAATTTTTTTTTAACAAAATGAGTTAGTTATTAAAGAAAAACAAATTGAATCAGTGCAATACCAGCTGAAATGGTTTCAGTGTTGGTGCAGTATCTCACCATCTCTTGCAGCTTAGGTGTTTGTGTTGGTCACTGTTTGATCGGGTGATTAATAGATTCTTGTTTGTGCTTCTTTAGGGGCTTAAAGGCGAGAGAGGCAGCCCGGGAGGTGTGGGACAGAAAGGAGAATCAGTAAGAAATGTTTGCTTCACAGTAGATCTCGGAGTCGAATGCTAATGCACTCAAGAAAACATTTGGGGAAAACAGGTGCGTCACTTGTGGTTTGTCTCTGCAGGGCCCACCAGGATCTCCAGGGTACCAGGGACCGCTAGGCCCAGCTGTAAGAAACCACGCTTACAACCACCATCACTCACATCTGTTTAACAATTTTATGATGTATGTGGTGTAAACAGATTTCAACAATACTGCAGGTTTGTGTAAAGATGTTTGTGTGCTTATAGGGTCCCAAAGGGGAAGCAGGAGCGGCAGGACCCATGGGACCGAAGGGAGATCAGGTATGAAAATACATTCCAGCTACTCTTACCAAACAACTTGTATCTTTAGAAGACATATATATATATCTTATTTCTCAGGATACCACTTACTTTAAGAATATCAAAGCCTCCTTTTTGAGCTATTTATAACTCCAGCAGAGCAAAAAAGAGCCCCAAGAGTCTGAACAGTGTTGTAGTTACAGGTACAACACAGAGAGAATATGTCTTGGTGTTTTGTTTTGATGTAGGGTTTCCCAGGACCACCGGGATTCCCAGGACAGCAGGTAGAACACAATTAACAAGCTTTTAAGATCAGTGTATCTATGTCTCAGTATACTCGGTAGTCTAACAGTCTGGTTGACTTTTCAGGGACAACCAGGATTCCCAGGGAAAATCGGACCTACAGGACCACCCGGACCAAAGGCAGAGCCAGTGAGTGCTAATATTGTCAGAGTATCTCATCTAAATGAATGATAATTGATAATTGACTTTAGTCTCTTAACAGCTAATTGACTGAAGTCTCCTAATTGATCATTTTCTGCAGGTTCTTAACTGAGTTATCTTAATAGATAAGTCGAATTCCCCAAATTGAAAATTGGATTGAAATTTTCAACCTGATATTTGACTGAATTCTCCATTATTTTTTTTTTAGTTTTCAAATTTCAATTTCCATTTTCTGTCCTGTAGGGAACCCCTGGAGGCCAGGGCCAACAGGGACCCACAGGCCCTGCAGGACCACCAGGACGACCAGGCATGCCGGTGAGTGGAAAACCCAGGAAGACCCAGCATGAGCTTGGAAGCTGTAATATCACTAAAGCTAATGTAGCATCTGTCTCTGTGTGGGAGGCTGGGAGAAAGGCCAGCTCAACAGTCTCAAGAGAATAGCTGTACCCTGCCACCGAGTCCAAGAAAAGCATTTAGTGAAGATGTGCAGAATCTCTCTGCCTGCAACAACTCTATAGCCCTCAGTGTTTTATTTGTATATTTATGTATGTTTGTGTGTTGGTTTTTCTTTCTACTTCTCTCTGTAGGGTCCTCCTGGGATAGAGGGACAGGATGGGAAGGATGGAAAACCAGGACTAAGGGTCAGAAGAACTTTGTGATTTGGTTACATTCATTGCATCAACAGTAAAGTTTGTGCTATGTATCCATATTTGTAGTAAGAGCAACAAAGCGATAATATAATTTAGATGTTGTTTTCGCAAAACCAAGGACATTTTACAGCAACAACAAAATGCATAATCAATAACAAACGAAACCCCACACAAGCAACTAGCAAGAGAAAACGCCCAGACCACAGTGGAACGTCACTTTGCTAGCCTAGAAAAAGCCCTTCACTGCAGGGGAAAGTCGCTCTCAGCTTGGGGAGTCTAAAAGCTGTGGTGGAATGTTCCTTCAATGCTTGCCCCAAAAGTCTTGAAGTTAAGTAAGAGTCCTTAGCTGAGGGGGAAGGTTCCTTTCAGTCTGGGAAGCCTTGAAGCTCTGACAGCCAGCTCGAGAAGACCACCTAGCTGTGGTTCCAACGGCCATTCCAGAAATCTGGGGAATGTAAAGTAAAGTGGCCCCCTATAGTCAGGCGTGAACCCACCACAGCACAGCACAGTGTGAACTGTGTGAAATTCTTTCTCTGTATTTAACCCATTCACCAAGTGAAGCAGGGGACTGCCACCAATGAGTGTGTGAGGATGATTATTTTGTTCAAGGGTTCCTCAGTGGTTTCACTAGAAGTCCAGGGATTCAAACCCCCAAGTAACTGATCTTAGGGCAAACACCCGAACCAATAGGCCAACAGCTAGTAAACATTTCTATTGGAAATTTTAAGATTTAGCTTATTTTCTAGATTTTCTCACTGGTTATTCTTCATACTACATGGCTTCAATTTTCTAAATAATTTGTTTGTGTCATTCGTGTTCAGCTACTTTTTAAATTATCACAATGTTTTCCTTAATCTTGGTACAGCACTTCGAGAAGCATCTCATGTTTGAGCGAATGATGTGATTATTATTATTTGACATATTTTACCATTTACTATTACTATTATATATTAATTATATGTTGTTCTCATTTTAATGTCACAGGGTGAGCCAGGTCCAGCAGGACCAGTTGGGCCCAGGGGAATACCGGTATAAATACAGATTTTCTCTGTTTTTATTTCAGTTTCTGTTTAATTTGAAGATAGTTTTTCCTGTTGAAACACACAGATTTAAACATGTGTGTCTATATGCACTATAGCACTGATGATGTTTATTCACATGTCAGGGATTCAAGGGCCTAAAGGGTCACACAGGCTTCCCAGGACAAAAGGTAAGGGTCGTTTTCCTCATTTTTATAAAGATAATGTGAATACATTGAAGGTTGCTCTCTTTTCTTTCACTTTCTCACATTGTTGCTTTATTTCTTTCTTCCTATTTGTCCTTCTTCTCAATTTGTTATTTGTGCTCTTCAGGGAGATATTGGACCTCAGGGCCCACCTGGGGTAGCAGGAAGACCAGGGCTTGAGGTAAGCTGTCTGTAGGGCTTCACACTCTCAAAGGTTGAAATGATTCTAAAAATCATCCAAATCAATTCAGAAGGAATAGGGTAACCAGGAGGATTCTTAAAAAGTCAGGTTTCCCCAGTTTCACTCGGAAACACTCAGTTAAGACATGTTTATTGTCAGAAATGGAACTTTCACTTGAGGAACGAGGCAAATGTAGCTTTTCAGATTTGACTCTTGACAGCATATGCACTGATATTTCTTAAAATCAGAGGGGGGTCCTTTAGAAGAGGCTTGCTATTTTTTGTCTTTTGACACGTCTGTCACAAACGGGCTGTGCCCGTCTAGGAAGGAGGCGCACGCACAGACTTTCATTCTTTGTTTTCTTTTCAAAAACCAAAACAAACACAGGCACGAGGGCCAGAAACCAAACACTAAATGAGTAACCTAGACAAGCCCTAATCCAGGGGATCGGGAAGGAGAACAGACAACTAAGTACAACACAAACAGCCTATTTATACAAAAGTGTAAACCCCAATCACCTGAACATGAATAATCCCAGTGTCAAAATAAGAGCCCCCCATATTTAGTGTCCAATGGTGACCTCTAGTGGCCGCCGTCTGGGGGCATTACAACATCTGTAATTCCTAGTTATTTTTTAGTTAATATAATCATAATTCTTGTTAAACTATGCAAATTGAGGCTGGGCACAAAATCATTAAATTATTATTATGTCTGTATGAAGATACAGATAACTCTCACTGATTAGGATTTCAGGAGCTGGACCTCCACAGAGTAACCTCTACCCAAACAGTGGAATCAGCCAGTCATGTTTTGGGACAATTATGCAATTATGTCTTCAGTCTACATAACTATCAGTCAGTACCTATAAATTAAAATAAGTGTCATAGTAAAACTGCTGCGATCAAGGTAAAATGATGAGCACTGATGAGCCATTAAGACCAACATTAAGACCACTGAGGGGTGAAGTGAATAGCATTGATTATCTCATTACAATGGCACCTGTCAAGAGGATAAATTAGGCAGCAGATTAAGTCATTGCTTAACTTTGTTGTGCTGGAAGCAGAACAAGTGGACAAGCGTAAGGATCTGAGTGACTTTGACGAAGGAAAATTGTGATGGCTAGATGATTCGGAACATCTGTCACAGTATCTCCAAAATGGCAGGTCTTTTGTGATGTTCCTGGTACACAGTGGTTAGTGCCGACCAAAAAAGGACCAAGGAAGGAGAGTGAACTGGTGAAAGAGCTCAAGGTTCACGGGGCTGGTCCCACAGAACACACAAAGAATCATAATGTGCCCTTTCACAATGCTAAAACTGTACCGGAATGGTTTGAAGAACATTTCAAAGATGTTGGTTTGACCTCTATATCTCAATCTGATTGAACGTATGTAATGTGCTGGACAAATACGTACGATCGTGTTCCGTCTTGTGGTCCAAGCCTCAGTGGGTTAGAGCTATTCTGTCAACACGAGGAGGACCTACACAATATTAAGCAGGTGATTTTTAATGGTTTGGGCGATTTGTGTATA
Source organism: Brachypetersius altus (assembly GCA_037974465.1). Classification (NCBI taxonomy): domain Eukaryota; kingdom Metazoa; phylum Chordata; class Actinopteri; order Characiformes; family Alestidae; genus Brachypetersius; species Brachypetersius altus. The sequence continues at coordinate 17,862,074 of JBBPDB010000140.1, forward strand.
GGTAAATATATAAAAAATGAGCTTTATCATCATCTTTTTACATTCATAGCTCAAACTGAAAGCCCAGTTTGGCTGTCCCTTACTGGAGTTTGATATAACCTTCAATATTTGATCTCCAACTGCTTTAAATCACTTGTATAATTGATTTTTCTTCGTTTTTGCTTGGCCTGTGATTTCAGGGTGAACCTGGACCACAGGGGCCACAAGGACCACCAGGAGCACCAGGACATCTAGTAAGACCTTTTGTGTCCCTCTTTTATAATCCACTGTGCACTATCCACAGATAATATGTGCAGTATTCATTGTTTGCAATCCGCTCTAAAGGGTGCAGCAGGTCTCCCAGGTTCACCAGGACCAATCGGACCTCCCGGCACGGTGAGTGAGCAAGGCAAACAAAACTGTTTAATGTGCTAAAAATATCCCACTCGGTTGGATTCCAGCCTGGTCCACCTGACTCTGTTCCCTATTAATTTGCAGGGCATGAAAGGTGACAAGGGCGAAGACGGAGTCAGAGGGCTGCCAGGAATGTCTGGGCTTCCAGGGGCCCCAGGGCATCCAGGACAAATGGTCTGTACATGAAGTTCATCACAGATTTGTGACCCGCAAAGCGAAACCTATTTGTTTTACTCCTAATACTGTGGAATCATGTTTGAGAGAATCTTTCATTGTTTTCTGTACTCAGGGAGAGCCAGGCAGCGACGGTGCTGTGGGTAAAGATGTAAGTCTGTTTTTAAATAAAACTTTGTATATCAGCGTTAATATCCTTATTTGAACGTTCATCAACATTCTTGTATTGCACATTTCCAAATACACTTAATATGTCTTCTCTGTTCTTCTCCTTTTTAATCTGCTTCTCAGGGAAGTGCTGGCCAGCCAGGAGAAAGCGGTCCACAGGGACAAAAGGTGCGTCTGGTTTGTTGTTTTGGCATGTGGTTACATAAGAAATACACACACAAGAACATTTTAATGGGCACAGTCAAATGCAAGTGAAAATGTGGGTTACTTATTTAAATAAAAAAAAACAAACTCTCATCAGTGTGTAACCTAGGAAACCTATATTGGTCATTTTTCCATGCTCAAATTTTGTCCAAAATAACACGAGAATGTCAATTTGTAAACCCAGTATCATGAATTGAACAAAGTAATGTACTGATTGTATTAATACACCTCTAATGGTTAATATTAAATTGGAATAATATGGATTAATGATTTCATTCTTTGATATTTCATTAAACATCCATTAAACACAAATGTATACTGTGTAGCATTTACAAATCTCTTAAATTATTTTCAATTTCACAAGGAATGGAAACAATGATTTGATGAGAAACTGATAAAGATAAAATTACATGAAAAATGTTAATTGTAGTGTCAATTTGTCATATTTAACAGCTCTCAATAACAGGAGCCGAACTCTAAGGGTTCCAGAGACAATGGATGCGTACTTATTTTCACTTATTTTCACTTATTTTCACCAAAATGTAACCTAACGAGGGACTTTTGCCTTTTGTGTATGACTGTATATGTCTTTATTTATGTTTACCCCTGTTCACCCATCAGCCAGCTCCCTCAGTAAGGTAAAGAACCAGGACAGTGTCACTGTAGGCCCCCCTCTCACCTTGTCGATGTCTACTGTGCTGAGCGAGCTGCACCTGTTGAGATTTGCATATAAGTTCAATCATATGAAGTCCCACATTCGTAGTGAGTGGCTGTCTCTATACGTCTTACTAGAAAGTGCTGTGCGTGTGAAGTAGACAAGCAGCTTCTTCCCTCAAACACACAGCAGGAGGTTGTCAGCATGCAAGCACTCAACTGTATTACCCTTGCTAATGCTATTGATGCTGTTGCTTTCGAGTGTGTTAATGTTCATCAGCCTTGCCATGGAGATTAGAGACTTGTCATGGAGATTACAGTGCTTGAAGAGCTGTGTCATGAAGAGCCCGTCCCACAAGAACATCCAGAGAGAACTTATCCTGTTGAATACTGTATTTAGTCTCTGAAGTGCCTCAAATAGTGATTTTATGTATCGCTTCATATGTTAAATAAGTATATTGCAGGGAAACATGCTTTAAAACTCCATAACCAAAAATTGCAGGCCACAAATGTTTGGTAGCTGTGATTTCAGCCAAAGGCCCATTTTTATTCATGGTGTTTTTGCTTATGACACATTTAGCAAACAAATATGATTTGTACGTTTTTCAGAAGTAGGTCAAACATTACGTTAGAGGTGGCGTTAACTTATTTCAGCTAGAAAAAGAAACAAAAAGTGTACCGTAACCAATATTGTGGATACAAATGCATTATTTTTTATTGTCTATACCCCCACGCCCATCCTGCTCATCACCATCTGTGTATTTGGTGCCTTTAAAAAAAACGTCCAGAATCATTCCTTTATAACTGAAAAAGATATTGGTGAAATTAGATTGCAGGAATAAGTCCTAATACCTTTTTTTATAATGGTAGGAAATAGAGCCAAAGAGGACAAAACGGAAGTTCTCCAGATCAGATGAAGTCATAGGTGTCTAGTGAACTAACCTCTGCTTGTGGAGGTTTAATACAGAGAGTATGACACAGGACAGACACGCTCACGGCAGCACACTAAACACCATAGTGAATGGACAGTGCTTTTGGAGCTGGGCTCAATACTTTGCGACCAGGACAGCCGGGGTTCCGGACAAGGCTGTGAGATTATCCTGTACATGCTCTCACCAAGTTGAAAGATATTAAGATTTAAGACAGTTGTGTGATAGTGTTCTCCATTTTTCCCTCAGGGTGAGACAGGGACACCTGGACCAAGGGGTTCACCAGGAGAGCGTGGCCGCCCTGGCCCACCAGGAGGAGCAGCAGCCTACTCCTCTAAAGACTCATTAGGACTAATGGGGCCAGTGGGGCCACGTGGAGAAAGAGGTACCCCTGGCTCTACTGGAACGCCTGGCTCCCCTGGACCAGCAGGAATCCCTGGAAATGATGTAAGGCCAACTGTCAGCATGTCGTCTGAATCAAACCTTAACAAAAATGGCACAAATATAGCAGTAAAATAACTTCTTTATAAAATTAACAGATGTAAAAATAGACTCCAATGTTTTTGGCAGTAAAGAGCAGCACTGTTCATGTGCTATTGTTTTCTCTCTTTTCAGGCGGTCGTCAATTACGAGGAGGTCAGGGGGTTCATCAGACAGGAGGTCATAAAGATATTTGATGGTGAGAGAACCTCTGCTGTCACTGGGATTTCTCATGATTCTGCTAAAATAGAAAGTAATGACACGTTTCCTAGAGAAAGCACTTTGAAGAAGTAGCTGATAACACCAAACGTCCTCAAACTTTGCCATTATTCTTCTAAATGCCACCAGATTTAGACACATTTTACTTGTCTGTATTATGAGGTGATCACAAGATATACAGACATGGATTGAAATATAACAACCCCATATACTACAAGCACATAAAGATCAATGATGGAAAATAACAAAAGCAATTGTTAGCATTTGGTGCTATACTGACAGGGATTTGTGGTTTACTGGTTATTTTATTAGATGCATTAGATGCTTGTGTCTGCTAAGCCTTTTGCACCAGTTTCAGGACCTGATGAGCTCTGCTTGTGTCTCATGTACAAAACCAGCACTAAAGCATAAATGCCCAGTTGATGGCCCTTATGCTTGGGGTAGTGCAAAGTGTGTTTCTTGTTTTTGTGCATGTGCATTTAAGGGAATGCCTGCCCAAAAAGTAGTATGACTGCACAAAAAGGGGTGGAGTTTACATGTGTGGGTGATTACACATTCTGCTCTATTTGTGCACTTTGGAGTTTTGCACAAAATTTTCTCGACTTTTAAATCCAGATGGAAATGTATGTTACATGCTGTTGAGTATTGAGCAGTAAGTGAGACGGAGGCAGCAGCCTGAAACATGTGTTGAGAAAATGTTTACCACCTGAATAACTCTGGGTCATCAATGAGAACCTAACTCTGTTTCCTGGCCAGCATTGAATTGGAGAATGTTTTGATGGAAAAGAATTGATCCACAGGGCTCATCATTTTCAGTCTTTTCTCAAGCTTATTAATGAGCGTCTTTTCGCTGAGCCTTTTAAATCCTGCGCCTCACATTTTTGGTGGGCCTGCACAGTTACGGTCTAGTAAATCAAGGCTTAAATTCAGGTGCATTATAAACACATATTGTGGAGCATGTTTAGTGCTTTGCCTGATGTTGTATGTCGCTCATTGTCCATTTTATCATTTCCCCACTTCACCAGTGGTCAGGACTCCCACAGATCCTGTTGATGTGGCTTCCCTCTTAGTCAGTAATGTAGTGATCCAGCACTAAAGCTCCCTATTATGGAGAATGTTTAGAATGCAAAATATCGTTATATTATTCAAATCGCCAAACCGATTCAGCAAAAGCTCACATTTTAATCAATTATTTAGTATAGTAATCCATTATGCCCTTTGTCTGTTAAAAATCTTCACTTGTCTCCTCAGAGCGAATGGCCTACTACATGTCGCGTATGCAGATGCCAGTGGAGATGGTAGCGTCGCCTGGCCGACCCGGACCCCCAGGCAAAGATGGAAACCCAGGAATAGCAGGATCTCCAGGGATGCCAGGCCGCCCAGGACAAATAGGGCGGGAGGGCAGACAGGGACCTATTGGCCCTCAAGGTAGGAGAAGCATTGTCCTTACTTTTCCAGAATAAAAGCCAAAACCCAAGAGCTCAGTATTCTACTCACAGCTGTACTGTATATGCAGGTCCCCCTGGTGTGAAGGGAGAGAAAGGAGATAAGGGTATGGGAGAGATGGGAGATTCTGGACCCCCGGGCGCGCCAGGTGAGAGCTTCGATAAGTCCTTGAATGAGCAGGTCATATTACAGAGAGTACATCCAACTAATCTGGGTTAGATCTATTTGGCCTGTCCTCTTTAGCCTCTTTACAGAGACCTTCAGCTGATGTAGATGCTGGCATCTGTACTTTAAGAGAATGTGTCAAACTCACTAACCCTTTTATATCTCAGGCATCTTATATTCATTTATTATTCTGTTTACAATACTATCCAAGCTATTCAGTAATTATGTGGACTAAACAGTCAGGCTCTGCTATTGATGTTGAGGTTCTGAACACATGAAAGCATATGTTCATATTAGAATTCAAATTGTTCAGACATGTTTCTTCAGTTACAGCAATAATGAGAGGTGACTATAGGCAGAACATTGCAATAGTTCGGGTTTAAAACCATGCAAACAAACATTAACACACTAAAAAGTAACAAGAAAAAAGAAGATTTCTAGATTTCTCCCTGGCACCTCCATCCTTTACATACATTTATCAATCTACTACAGGGGACCCTTGAGTTACAACGGTCTCGACAGACGACGTTTCGAGTTTACCCGCTCCCACCTTTAGCCTCATATTTATGGACTACGTGGGTGAACTAGTTTAGTGGAAGAGTATGTAGTAATGCTGCGTATGAGTGAGAGAGTTCTCCTTTTTCTGTGGCTAAGTTGTGTTACACCTGTGTTAGGATCGGTAAGTGACTCTAGGGTGTATTTCGACTTAGACAACAATTCAGGATTACATCACTGTTGGAGGAACGGATTAGTGTCGTAACTCGAGGACCCCTGTATCAGCATCCTTTTAATGTCAGGAAGCATCAGTAAGCCAAGCCAGGTACCGGATGATCGCTAGAAGTACTACTAGGCTCAACCTCCCACTCTCCTGTTCCCCACTCTTTTCTTGCAGGTGTTCCGGGACCACCTGGGTATGGTAAGATGGGACCACCAGGCCCTGCTGGTCAACAGGGTATCCCTGGAATTCCTGGACCTCAAGGGGCACCTGGACAAAAGGGCAAAGAAGGCCGTTGTCACCCCTCTGACTGTATGAGTGGCCCTGTAGAGTACAACCCTAAGGGCCCTCCAATCAAAGGCCCCATGTACTAATGTGAGAACGTGAGAGAGCATGAGGGAACAGGAGAGAGTTAAAGGGAAAGAATGAGATTGAGAGATCAGCATTTAAATTATAACATCGAATCGAATCTGCTTCACCTGAGAACATCCCTGGAGACCGAGTGGAATTAGTGGGCATTTGTGTCACCTCAAGGCAGGTTGCAGGCTTGCAAAGGAGACCCCAATAAGCAATCTGTTAAAGGCAAACCAGGGCACGGTTATCAGTCCTCTGCAACCACTACCATAGACTCTCTTGGAAAGGCTATAAAACCTGATTTACCTTCCATCATGCCTCTCTTTTACATGGAGTTCTCAACCACCTGATTTGGAGTTTCTTTACTATTGCTTGACTCAAGACTCCTGGATTTAAGGGCCCTGGCCAAAACAAGAGCTGTTCTTTCTCCAACTTCACTACCTTGAACACACTGCTTTATTGGCTATGACTGTGTCATCAGCGAGTTCAACTATGAGCTTTTTTCAGTGCTGAAATGCTTTTTCTGCAAATAATCCTCCAGTTTTGAGTCTTCCTGGCAGCTGCTGCATTTTGCTGGTTTACTGCTTTCCTGAGTCAATGTGTCCCAAACATTTCACACTTTCCAATTAGGAAGATTTTCCCTTTACACAAAGTAACATCTCAAGATGACCTGAAAGAAAATCTCATTTTGTGCCAATTATTGTAGCCTACTAAACATACTCCACTCCGTAAGTGTTACAGCACTTGTAAAATGAGTTATAATTATCCCTATTTGCCCTGGGCTTCTGTTGTACATATTTGTATTTATATATAATGGCTTTTTTAATACATTTAATAGATAGGCATTAGCATGACTTGATATTTTTTTGCCAGTGTCATCTCAGATATCGTGGTATTGTTAAAAGCACTAAAGTCAAGATTTTGTAAAAATTTGTTGGTTTTATATAGTAATTGAAGTCCATCATTTGTTTACTTGAGCGGAAAATTTGTGTGCTACAGAATCATATGGAAGCAAAATATTATGAGTGAATTTAACATTAACCTGTCAAATCTCCACCACTCCACCTTTTACACTTGAACTCCTTTGTTTGACATACTGTACCACTTTCAGGTAAACCACATACATCCTCTGGGAAATTCCTTTGGTTTTCTGGATTCTTTTAGCATCCGGACTTTGCTGTGCTTCCATATTCATCACAGAAAAGGCATCAGTGTCCCCATCATCCATAGTTTATAGTCTCCATTTCTTAGTCTGAAAGCTCTCCTGATACCATTCACCATGCTGCTGTGTCAGCCCGATGCCAACCTGATGCTTTTACAGTCAGCACTTTATCCTCTCTCTGTCAGACCTTAACTTTCTGTGTGGGGATGAGTGTGTGTGAGCGTGTGGGTGGGTGTTAAGACGCCTTTGATTTTTCAAACTAAAAGAGCCGAACCTCTTACTGTGTCTGTCTTTGTTTCTGGTTGGAACTGAGGAAAAAGGATGTGTAACAAAAATTTTGAACTAAAATCAAACAGCTTGCTGGGACTTCTACACATCTGAAGGAGTTTTTAGAGGAAACTACATTACAGCCTAAAAGTGAATTTAAGTAGCGTTAGCTTTTCTAGTTTAGAATCAAATTAATCTACTCCGAAGGTCCTTCTATGTGTCTAAGGGCTCGTCCACACGTACGTTTGAATCTTTGGTGCGGTTTGTATCTGAGCTTGATTGACTTCAGTGAGGCGTTACACTGGTGTTCGTCTGACGCTGTTTAATGTATTCATGTATTCACCTGTGGGGGCAATAATTATTCTCTCCAGATTGTTTACATATTGGACGTCTTGATTTGTAGTTCTTTATTGAAAACACTGTAGTTCTACATTGAAAAGAAAGTTTTATTATTTTTTAAAACTTACAATCGACATTATTCCTCCGGATACGGCACATTCATCAGGATTTCGGCAGAAACTGGTGCCAAGAAAACGTTGCGTGCGCCACAAAACCCCCGAAAAACACCTGATTCAGAAATCTGTGCGGACGAAACCTTAGACTTAAAAATAACATTTTATTTTGTTGAAAAGGCTTCTGGATTTGTGGATCCCCTTCTTTGCAATAAAACGTTTCCTTACATGAGTACTGAATTTCGATTCTGAATGACCACATTTTTTCAATACTCAAATACAATAAGTATTTCAGTCGGGTCCACACTCATATTGGATTATGTCACCCGTTCCCTGCCTGGTCTTCCCAAGTACACAATGTAAAATTGTAGGGAAACCATCTACACGGCTGATTCATTTTCGTTTGACCATAAACGTCTCAGACTGATTCCCACCCACTAGCTAGGACTCGCCCTACTGTATGGTGCTCCCCAGGCTGGTGGGGAAGAGGGTGGCTAAGCCTTTTCTCCTCACAGATCGCTGGTGTCATCCCCAGTATTCAAAGACAGACAGCTGTGCCAAAACAGCCGTGCAGCTGGTGGCTTTAAAATGTGACCTAAAAGTTGACATGACTTCTCTTTTTTCACAGTGTAATAATACAAATGAGTATGTTGGTGTGTGTGTGTGTGTGTGTGGCAGAGGGGTGAGTTTGGGACCATTTTAAGGTGCGATATGTTGGAATAAGAGTCAATACAAACAATACGTCCAAGGTTGTCTCATATGTGAGATAATATTAGGACCCAATCATTGGGAGAGATTTGACAACAACTCTAGACATTCCAAAAGACAAAATGATCAAAGACAAACAACCGAATGTTGTACTGTTGCTGACGGCATTTTTGCTGGCAGTAAATGATCTGCTTCAATGATGTTTAGGCTTGAAATCCAATGTAATGCACCGAATAAGGAAACCTTTCATACAAACATAACTATGATCTCTGTACTTCTCTCAGAATTCAGCTAAAACATCGAGGCGAATGTACATGACAGTCACTCAGAGCCACTAAATGGTCTCCAATGATTCGCTGTTTCATTTCATTTCACAATGCTTTAACAAACCTCAAGCTTAAAAAAAAAAAACAAAAGAAAAAAATGCCATCATTACTCATAGATCCATTTGTGTTCATGTCGTGGCTATTTGTGTGCAAATATTTTTGTAAAGAAAAAAAAGGAAAGCAATAAAGTTTTTAAAGCAGAGTGGTATCGATTCATTCAGGGGAACATGGCACTCTTCGGCACTTTGTTACACAAAGCAGTGTCATCTTTCATTACCTGACTATTGATCTATTTTGTTGTTTCCCTTTCTGACAGATGTGGGAACACTGTGGTATTATCTTGCCATGACTCACATCATTTATAACTGTTCATTACTTTAGCACTGAAGGATCGGCTTAGTCCTGGAGGCCCGCTGAGCTGCACGGTGTATCAAGGTATCAAGGGCCCAATGACTGATTGGCAAGCAGAATTTGTAGTTTGTTTATCGACTCCAGCAAATGTACCAGTTGAAATATGTCCCATTTCTTGTGGACTGTAATCATTTGTAGGTCTACTTACATATCTTCACTCATCTCACATCACCCTCAGGAGACCCTGCCTTGATTTTTCACCATGAAACAAGGCAGTACATCTAAATGGATGCATTTGTTTTATTTTATAAAGGAAGAAAATGTAATGAAAGTAGAGAAAAGCAAAGAAAAACGAACGCAGTTTAAGTCAGGTGCTGTCTTTGTCTCTTTTTTTCCTTCACAAGATGCAGCAGAACATTCAGTCTTACAAAACGTTCCACTTTATTGATTTGAATTGTCCTGAACAACCATGAAAAAAAAAGAAAATAAGAAACCTTAAGCGTTTACAGATGTACCAAATAACCACCAATAAATAGTGTTAATGAAGATAATCAGTTCTCCTTCAGTTTGCGGAGAAGTACAAAACCCACGATGACCTGAAAGTGGCGTGTAGAAGCTTGGAGTTTGATTAGGATTCCGAATGCTGATTATGTTCATTAACTTCTGGGTTTCTGTTAATGTTTGTAAACTCAACCCTTCACATACAATTAACACACATTTACAAAGATTTACAGCACTGAATCAGTGATAATATTTTGTATAATATATTGTTTCTGGGAAAATAGAGGAATAGATTATTCGATTCTAAGCCGAAGCAAGTAGGAAGGGGGCATAATGTACATAGCAACTGTACACTCAAAAACAGACAAGCACTTCCATGAGGTAATTAACAATAAGTTACAAAGTTGTAGACTGTTTTCTTTCTTTATTATTATTATTGGTGCAATTTGTACACATTTTAGGGGGATGCCTGCTAATGGTGGAATGATAACCTTGGTCTTTTTGCATGAAATCATATTTACGGTGGAGATCCTGGTAATAATTAACAAACATAAGCTGTGACCATGATTGAAAAAAAAGAACAGTACCAAAGATTGGACGCAACACAGATCATCCAGTCCAGAGATGACGTCACCTAAGATACTGACATCATTTTTACACCTCACTGTCTTCATGGTGAGATGGTGCCAAATAAATGAACACTACCAAGCCATCAACCCCCACGTTACCATTGTGATTAACACTGGTCGCCACTCTTAGGGTATAACCAAATCATCTGAAGTCATCCTTCATAAACAAAAGCTTACACACACACACACACACACACACACACACTCATGCACAAACGCACCCAACATGCTCACACACAACTGTGAAGTCTTGACCGTTCCACCTGCTTCCTTCCGTAATGATGTCCAGTGGAAGATGGGACTGTGTGTCTGTCTCTGTCTCTCACCCTCAGATGTGCTCAGGGCTGCAGTGACTGGCCTGCTTTAAGTGGACGGCCCTTTCACGCTGCCCGCCTCCTGTAGTCTGGGGGAAGTGTAGGCTGAGGCTGCCAGGCATGCTGCTGCTTCACAGAAGCCAGGGAGGCCATGAGGTCCAGCTTTTCCAGGATAACCCGCCTCGCCTGGAGAGCCCTGTGGGCCCCTCTCTCCTGGCTTGCCATCCCGCGCCAGGCCATCCAGACCAGGAGGACCTGAGACAGAGTGGGGTACAGTTCAATTACACAACAGGCCAAAATATTTATTTGTTTGCATTACTCTGTTTGGAACTGTATATATACAGTATACATACAGTAACCCCTCACTTTTACGAGGATCAGCAGTCGTGGATTCAGTCTAACACGGATTTTATCTGAGAACCGAACTTATAATAGTGGCAGAAACCCCCACAATAACGCAGAAACTGCAAATATCCTCCGCCTTTTTTTACTTTTTTTGTGGCAATAAATATATTTATATCTTTAGCAAGAAAATGTTAAACAAATATTAACGTAAATTCCGATATGTTTCCATGTAAAATGTAACTGTATAAATATAGAAAGTGCATCTTGAAATGGTAAAATACTGCGGCAGGAGCTAACCAATCTAAGAACGTTTATTTTCTTAGATCGTCTCAGTGTTTCTCTTGTTTTATGTTTTGTCCTTTTAAATGCCCTGCATTTTTATTACTGTAAATTAAATTAAAATAGGTGAATATGGGTTAACCTTTGCATTTTCTTTAAGGGTAAAGCATTAAACTGAGTTTAAAATGAAATTAAAGTGATCTGGGAGAACATCTGGAGGCATATTTATGGTTTACACTATAAAAACAGGCATTGGGATCATTTTTTTTTGGGGGGGGGCATTTTAATCTAGATTAATCTACATTAATCTCAAGATTACCTCTAATATATATATACATATACATATATATATATATTCCTATCATAAGATACTCTAAACCTCGAGTTTACTAACTGACATTAAAGTTAAGAACAGTTTCTTTATTCTATAAAATTTAAATTTTGGACATATAAGACCACCCTTGACTGGTTTCATCATGGACTGTATTTTCTTCTTAATAGAAAAGCTTAATTCAAATAGCTAATAGAGGACTAGGGTTCATCCTTGGACCATGAAGTTTCATTATCAGCATCAATAGAATATTAATACATTTTCAATATGCTCCTTTTTTATGTGTTTATAAAAAGACTAAGAGATAATGGGCAGTAATTGTTTCTTAACACAGAACAAAAGGGTTTGACTAAATAGTCTACAGCTAACTGACTGTTAATGAGTTTAGCTCCTGGTGATTCTCCTGCGGAGTTTTATTGCAGCTCTAATTACATCCACCTAATTCCTCCCATTCAATTGCTTCTGAAGGCGTGATGAACTGAAACAGGCATGTTCAATTACGAGTTTGAAAATAATTAAAAACTTCTCAGTGTGAGGGACTGTTATCAACAAAGACTGTGAGGATTCATATATAAACAGCAAGAGCACATCACTGTAAACTGATGAAAGCGGCTGGAAAAACCTTTCGGTTAAATTAGCTGTCAGTAAATGTGTCACATTCGTTGCTGACATTAACTATTGCAATACGGGCCTTTGCAGTATTGAACCCATATAGTCGTGCATGAGCACACCACAGCGTGAAAAGTGTGAAATTCTTTTCACCTCAGTGGTGCCACTAGCAGTCCTGGGATTTGAACCCATTGCCTTCTGATCCCAGGGGCAACCCCCTAACCACTAGCCCACCAGCTGACCCTTTACAAACTGTATTGACACTTGTACTCTCCTTCATAACACTGATAAAACTATGCTGTCGACATGTAATGGCAGATGTCCGAAGCCACCAAGAGCTGCCATAGTAGATCCATTAATATGGCTGTGATGTGTTCCAATTACCATAACAGGTAATGACACATACTACAGTGTGTGGTTTGTTAATGGTTTGTCATATGTTCATTTGAAGTCATGTCATCTAATATTATTCTATCTGTCATGGAAACATGACACTGTTATATGAATGGACCAAACCCGTCAGGACAACTCATGACAACATGTTGTACCATAAGCAATGTGCAGGAAACAAATACAACCAGGCAAATGCTGACCAATCACAGCTTCAGATCTGTTTTTAAACCTTTAAAACTGCTTTTTGTCATACTGATGGCTTTTAGTACGCCTAAGGTAGGCAACTCTGTGGCCTCATAACATACTGAGGTTTGGCTTTGTGCCTTCAGAAGCCAGTTTTGAGGGCAGACAGAAAACAGATGTTACTAATACAGATGTTTAATCAGTTCTTTTATGCTGGAAAGTTGTACGCGACCTTTAATTCTCAGGGTCTTGTTTAAGACTTACCTGTAAGACCAGGTGGCCCAGGGTGGCCGGCATGTGGACGGCCAGGCTCTCCTCTTTCTCCCTTTGCACCTCTCTTTCCTGTAAAGCACCAGCATCAACAGGATAAAGATTTTCATCAACCCTCTCCTGCATTATTTTGTTATTTTCAGTGCAATATATTGCAACATACACCATTCAACCGAGAGCAAGTTTCAACAGATACAACACAAACCACTCAATAATTAGACACCATAACAATATGACAGTCATGTTTGTGACAGTATAGTGTGGATGCTATGTAAACATTCCAGAATGGCTAATATTGCACCATAAGTATGATTACAATACTAGTCATCCTGGAAGGTTTACATAGCATCCACACTATACTGTCATTAGGGCTGCACGATTATGGCCAAAATGATAATCACGATTATTAATCACAATTAGTCATTATTTTAGGTAAAACACATTTTTATGTCACTTTCTATTTTAAGTGAATAAGGCTTTCAAAATGAAACCTAAAATAAGAACAAAAATAATAAAATAAAATTTACCCAAGATAAAAAATAAACATGCAACTGCAGAGTGCAACCATAAAGTGAAATGAAAAAAAGAAGCCTCTGCAGGAAAGGCACATATAACAAGGAACAAACTACAGGCCTACAGACTACACACACACACAGGCACACACACTTTCTCACACACGCACACACACTCTCACGCACGCACACACGCGCACACACACTCTCACACATGCACATACGCACACTCACACACGCGCACACACACGCGCACACACAGGCATACACACTCTCTCATACACACACTCTTATGTACGCACACACGGACGCACACACAGATATGCACACACACACACACACACACTCTCACAAACGCATGCACACACACACTCATACGCGCTCCTTTTTTAGGCAGCTTACTGAAGCCATTATCTCTCGTTTGCCCCCTGGTGGTTTGCTGAATTATTGTTTGAGAAAGTGTTTGATCTCATGTGCAGCAGAGCTGCTATTCAAATCGCCAACGATCATCTTAATTTAATCATGGCAGCCAAAATCGTGATCGTGATTAAAATTTGATTAATTGTGCAGCCCTAACTGTCATATACAGGCAGTTTACCTTTAAGGCCAGTGTTCCCGATTTGGCCTGGAGCTCCAAGCATGCCAGGGATGCCACGGGCCCCAGTAAGTCCATGAGGTCCCTGTGGCCCTGGGGCTCCAGGGGGTCCTGGAGGACCCGGAGGTCCCATCACTCCAGCTCCGCCCAGCGCCGCTCTTTTGGCACTCACTGCTACAGCGGCTAACCTCTCTGTTAGGAGATGAACAGAGATAATATACAATACTGTCTTAGAATATGGAAAATATGGATCACATTCTATGTATATATCTGTATACCTGCCATGCAATGACATCAGGGTAAATATCATTTATATAACAGTGCAATGTTGGGCAGATGTGTCAGCGATGACACCACAGCTGTTAATCTGGCCACCACTTCTCAAGGTGTCTCAGTGTCCCAAATTTAATCATCTCCACTGCGGGGAGGAAGGTAGAAGCTCTGCACTGTCTCAAATTGTCTGTCTGTGTCAAATTGTGTGTGTGTGTGTGTGTGTTTGTGCGTGTCTGTGTGTGTGTGTGTGTGTGTGTTTGGCAGGCTGAAGGATTACACTGAAATGATAAGGCCTAACAGAGGTTATCATGAGTCAGCCCTGGTCATCTCCAGCAAAATAGCACAGTCTTACAAACGCTGAGAAAACTGAGAGGGAGGGAAGAAAAAGTCAATCTGAAAGGAGGAGGAAAATAGCTGCAGTCTGCACTATCTACACTGTTTGGCAGCCGAGATCTCCCAGAGGAGTGATGACTTTCACATTAATTCATTTCTATGGATAAAAAGTGCATCAGGAGTTTAGCTCCATAGATTTCAGCTGCCCTCCTTTTGACATTGTAACTGCGGCTGCTTTATTGTGCAGCCCGGAGCAATCTCTTGTTTTCAGACATAATGCCTCATACTCACCTTGTAGCATCTTCAGGACCACCTCAATGATGTGCTGATCTGAGGTGTCCCTGCCCTGGAGAGGGAGAGGGAGAGATAAAGAGGAGTGTAGGAAGAGGGTAAATGGCAAACAGATTCTAAGAAAATAGAATAATGTATGAAAATGTATAATGTTTTAATAATCAGTTCTTTGACCTTCATAAACAGCAGGAATTTTAGGATTTTTCTTTAGACGGGGTCTTACTGAGGCCAAAGTTCCTTTTCAAGGGACAAATGAATGCATTCAAATTCAAAGAGCTCCATAATTCTCCCCAAAATTTCAATAATGCTGTTAAATGTTTGTTATAAAAAGGGCAGTTTATTGAGTATGAGCCACTTATATACTGTCGCATCATATATTCATACATAGTTCAGTGTGTTTTACATTCAGATGCAAACATGGTAAATATATCATTAGGAGGCTAACAAGTTCATATCTTGCCTATTGAAACATGAACAGTTAAACTAGCTGACAGGTTCATTATATTACCACCTGCAAAGAGATCTGAGGATGTAAATCAAGTAGATGTGATGTAGTACAGATGTAGAGCACAATTTTGTACAATTTTGCACAAATTTGAGATAATTTGTGTTCAAGCATGCTTTGCTTGGACCGCAGCGAGCACAGCTTGAGCTCTCAAAGTGGTCTGACAGTTCACAGAAATAAACATATACTTTCATAATTGTCTTGAAAATGAAACAAACTTCACCTCTATCTTTTTGTTTTTATGTCCATACTTTCCAAATTGATCATTTATCAGTTCTCTTAAGGCACTGAATTCCAGTAATAATACTTAATGATATTCTGGCCTATTAGCAGTTCTGCCAGAATATCTCAGTGTATAAAATTGTATAAAACTGTATCTGTATATGATAAACTGAAAACTCTAAAATGAAATATCTACATGATTCATGCAGATGGCATAATCATTGTACAAAATAGCAATTTTGAATCTCAGTCAGTGATGTGCTCAGAGACGGTGTGTTATGGGACAGGACGATATAAAGGGGGCAGGTTTTTAATGGGGCCACTGCTCCTGGATCCGCCATACATCTGTGCTTTCTGATTGTTTCTGTACTGACAGCACATGTTACCTCTGACCGATAAAGAGACACCCACTGTCCCACAGTAACACTGACGGCTAGCGGTTTCTTACACAGCAACAGCATAAAAAGGCCTACTGTGGAAGGTCACATAACAACACATAAGAAATATACAGAGATTTAAGGTGCTGTCTCTACACAGCAAGAGAAAATGTACGGTGTGGTGTTTAATCACACATTGTAATATGTGCGGGATACTCACAGATGATCCCTGTATTCCTGGCATGCCCGGCACTCCCCTCATTCCATTAAGGCCTCGGGGTCCAGGCAGACCTGGAGGACCCTTGTCTCCGGGTTTTCCCGAATCACCTGTGGGACCAGGATGCCCCATGTCACCCCTCACTCCTTGCTGTCAGAGAAAGGCAAGAAAAGAGCTGAAGACGCTCCACAATAAGCTGAAAGTCTATGACAAAACCTCTAAGAATTGTTATATTGTATGCTGCTCTTAAAAAAACAAAACTAATCTAAATGTCTGATTTCAGCTAAAACATGTTTGTTCCTTTGGTGTTGCACTTGAGCTGATGTAACAAGCAAGTAATTAAAACTCACGCAACACCGATTATCATCAGGTAAGCTGCATGTCTAAATAATCACTTTTGCCTTCAACTTCAGGTTTTGAAGTTTTAAATGAAGGCTTACTGTGTGCTTTCTATCGTTATCTGGCACTTTTATCTACAGACAAATAGACAGAAGTACATCAGCAAGAGACAGTAGAAGCGACCTGAATCTGTCCGTAAATTGCAGTAAAGTAAACCTTTACTGCACTTACCAACCTAGTGCAGTATGTGGAACATGTGAACTGATTAAGGCATACAACGTTAGCTACTTGGTTTTCGTTGCCAGCCCTGTGAATCCATTGTGAATCCACTGTGATGCCATTCATTCCTTGGCTGATTGACTACATCTGGCTTATGGGTTGAGATTGTGTAAATTATTCTTATTTTTATTAATATTTCAATAAAAGAAACTAGAAAAATCCTCAAGGCTGCTTCTGTTCCTCTTACCTGTCCCTTGGGGCCTGGTTCACCAGACTGTCCCTGTTGAATGATAAGAGATAGCAGAGTATTAACATCCAGAACCAAGTATAAGGTCATCTATTCTTTTAAACAGATACACTATTGTCATTTTAACAGCTTTACCTTCTCTCCTTTCTCTCCAGCCAACCCTTCTACTCCTGGATCACCCTGTATGAGAGCACATATTGGTAAGCCACTGGTGAACGTCTTCTGACATCACTCTCGGCTATTGTCCGTTTAATGATAGATTTTTTCCTATTACATAAAGCATAAACAGATCCATCTATTTATTTGAGCATATACTCACAAAGTCTCCCTTTGCCCCCACTTTTCCTTGGAATCCCTATAGAAAGAAGCAATAGCAGATTACACATCATCCATCATGAGCCCTAATGGTTCAGGCAGAGACAATTTACTATATGCTATATCTTTGTTTAACCAGATACTGGAGGAACACTACACTATATTATTACTGGCAATGGCCGATGGCTTGCATTAAATGGCAAGGATATTATAGATAAAAGGATAACAAATCTTAAAGTGCCCGTATGAAGATGTTTTATCTTTGAGAATTATTTGGCAACCTGGGGTATAAATTGCCCAGGAACTAGATGTTTTTCAGAGAAAGCACACTGTACCTGCCTCTCTACTGATACACAGGCTAACAGTGCCACTGTATGGCCACAGCATTAAACTGCAACATTTTCTCAGCTATCCTTTCACATATATTTACAAATACGCTCAGAAGAACACACATTGGTTACACACACACCTTGTCAGCCTTGATTCCAGTAAGGCCTTGAGGTCCTGGTACACCAATTGGCCCTCTCTCTCCTTTGCTTCCCTTTAAATAGATAATAGATAAGGTGTCATTAATTAAGAAGAGCTGAATTTAGTACTGATGAGCTATTAGATACACACAAAGGTGCTTCAGAAACACTGTAAATGTGACTGTCATTTCATAATTAGCTGGATTAATATGTAACAAAAATCAACGTACAGCCTTTCCAACGATTCCCTGAGGCCCGACTGCTCCTCTCTCACCCCTGTCACCCTGTAGGAGGAAGATCACGATGGAGAGAGTAAATGCATTGTAAGGGCAAAGAAGGAAAAGGAGAAAACAAACACACACACATGTGAAGGTTGGTTTTCCATGCACTTCAGATGCTTCAGTCTAGTCTCAGTTGCTTAAGCCGTTTCTTTAAACCTATTCAGCTGCCCTGTAAGGCTGCATGAGTAACAGTGCGAGAGGACAGAGTGAAAGTGTGTGTTTGTCTTTATGCTCTTTGCACTCTAAGATAAAACAATACGCCACAGTGTACAAACACTGTCACTGCTGTGACAATAAGGGAGATTCTAACAGGTGGTAGGGATTTGTTGACTGTCGACTGAGGGAGAAAACTGAACAAAGGCCAAGAAAGACAAATGTTTGGGAAGGTCATCACCTTTGGCCCTGGAACTCCCTCCATTCCAGCTTCGCCGGGAGGCCCAGGCTCACCCTGAGAGAGAGAGAGAGGGAGAGAGAGAGAG
>JBBPDB010000140.1:17882610-17892828 GCA_037974465.1 Brachypetersius altus
GTGAGTGAGTGAGTGAGTGAGTGAGTGAGTGAGTGAGTGAGTGAGTGAGTGAGTGAGTGAGTGAGTGAGTGAGGGAGGGAGGGAGGGAGGGAGGGAGGGAGGGAGAGAGAGAGGGGTCAGGTCAGTAAAATGAAACATTTCATCAAATACAGAAAGATGAGTTAAGATGTTATGTTCTTTTTTATTTTAATTTTGATTTTTTCATTTTTTGAATTTTACTATTATTCAATGCACTGAATACTTTATATCCCAAACAATTGTTTTTTTAATCTATGCATTTTTATACAAATTGCAACAAAGCACCTTGAGTTTAATTTTCAATGACAGCTGGCCTACCTGCGGACCTGGAGCACCTGACATTCCAACGAAACCTCTGGGTCCCGACTCACCCTGTAGAAAGAAAGGAGCTACAGTTTGGAACGGGCTTCCTGTTGCTTGAATCTGCTTGATAATAGAGTAAGTGATCTGATTTTTCTGCATTTGAACATACAGGACTCAACAGTATCATCAGCTGATGACAGTGAAGTGTCCACTAACCACAAAGGCACCATAGCTTTATGTGACTTACCTTATCTCCCACACCCCCTTTGGTCCCAGGGCTGCCAGGCAATCCCTGAAAGAATAAATGAATAAATGGATGCATTAGGGGACAAAAAAAAACAGAACAGAAATGGTCAGAAAGGTGACTCCTGTGTCCCTCCTCTAAGGACTCCCTATGCAAGCAGTAGCCTAAGAGAGGCATTGATAACTGGTGCTGCAGAAGAAAGCTCTTCCTTGATGTGATGGTGTGGATCATGCCCAGCATGCTCCATTACCCACAGCCACCAGGACAGAGAGTCATTTTTGATGATGATGAATTGTTTGTGGAGAACAAGAGAAAGGGCAATTTCAAGGTAGTATAAATTCTAAAGTAGCGAGGTCCCAGAGGTCAGTCTGGACCTGTGCCTAGAAAGCACACAGACATTTTGCCTTCCTTTTCGTTTTATTGTTTCCGTTTCAGCCTGTTGAGAGTAGAGGAGCAAAATGCAATGCAGAGTGACTCTGTACACGAACGAGATGAGAATTTGTGTCCTCAGGCATGTGCTGACCAATACTGCAGCGTTGCAGAAAAGAACTAATAGGGATAAAGTCATACGGATTTGAAATGGAAGCTTACCGCTGTCCCCTGGTGGCCTGGTGGACCGGGTCTGCCGCCCATTCCTGGAGCACCCTAGAAAGAAACGACAGCATATATGAAGATTTCAGGGTGACTACACATACTAACATGGACAACAGTGAACAGACACCACGAATTAGCATAAAGGAACACAATCACGTTTTCATTTATAGCATCAAGGGCTGGGAAGATCAATAAACCCTGACAAATGGCTGTAGACTTTAAAACTGCAAGTATCTTTCAGTGCCATTCAGGATGACTGTCACAGGTAATAAAGGGCGCACAACAAATTCTGACCAAGAGCTGATGGATGCTTGTTGTTTGTAATCCCTTTTTAATACTTGGAGTTCTAGACTGAAGCACGCCTGCTTTGTAGAGTTCCTGCTGTTTGAGTCTCAGTGGAAAAAGCAAAATAGTATATGATGGATTTGTCACCTTTACTGCTTTTATCTATTTTTCTTCCTATTCATCTTCTTCACATAAATAAATAATAAACGTTCTGAATCGGACCAAAAGTTTCAGAGCCTTTTCATCAGTGAAAACCCACCTCCTGAGAAAAGGCTTCATAACAGCTAAACATTACGAATGAAAAACACTGTTTCTGATGCAGGTTTCTCCCTGTGACTGCATGACAGTCTCTTGCAGCTTAGTTCACTGCTGTGTGTGAAAAACAGTAGGGGACTTTCAGGTCACGGATCAGAGCGCTGAATGCTCACGCTTTTCACGTGGAAAGACAAAAACAATTCTACTTATCACTTCAATGGCCGTGATTGATAATTGTAGATAAATGGATAATTACTGGTAACAGCAATAAATTCTGCTTAGTGATAATTATCAGTTCGACAAGCGCTTCCACTACTATTAGTACCATTGGCTTCTATTCAATTTGTAGAAAGGTCTTTGAAGTTTTCAGCTTAGTACTTAACATATTCGGAATCCTGTCCATACCTTTATTCCTGGGACGCCAGGTGTACCATCTTTCCCATCGATCCCTGGAAGACCCTGAACATTCAAAATCGGAAAGTCATTATTGAGAAAGACATGCGTTCTGAATGCTGGTGCGTTTGTTCACACATGTAAGCTTTGAAGGTTAATTTAAATTTTCCTGGATGATAATCAGAAATGTCTGATTTGACTCACATTCTCGCCTTTCTTCCCCACCGCTCCCTGAGGTCCTGTGATGCCTTGTGCACCCTGCAAAGAAAACACAGTTTGATAAAAGGAAATGTATAGGAGGCTGCTTTGGGAGAACAGGTGAATGCAGATTAGCACTACTCACCAAGTCGCCTTTCTCACCAGCTTCTCCGGGAGATCCCTGAGGTCCTTCTTCACCCTTTGTGCAGAAGGAAGGAATATGAATATAAAGGGAAGTTTTCTGGGATATTTTGGGATGTAAAAGTATATAAGAATATAACAAACTTATTCTCAAACTTACAGGGAGTCCAGGGAGGCCGATGGGACCAGTAATTCCTTTGTAACCACGAGGGCCCTACAGGAGATAAAGAACAGTCATGAAAAAGCATCGAAAAAGGTGATTCATGACATGTATAGAGATCTGACTCAAATAGTGAAGCCATCTGAGACATTTCTGGAGAGAAGAAGGTTTCTTTCCCCACAGTCTTAGTGGATGCGTGCTAATAAAGAACAGCAGACACTACAGCTGGCTTGTTTCGCTAATAACAGATAAATGCTTATAGTCGGGCATAATGTTTGGGCGGTCATGCCAAGACAAATGACTATGTGGGACCATTAACTACAGATGGAGCAATATGGAGCGAAGCCAATTTTGCCTGTTAGTGGTGAAGATTCAG
Source organism: Brachypetersius altus (assembly GCA_037974465.1). Lineage (NCBI taxonomy): Eukaryota > Metazoa > Chordata > Actinopteri > Characiformes > Alestidae > Brachypetersius > Brachypetersius altus. The sequence continues at coordinate 17,885,578 of JBBPDB010000140.1, forward strand.
TTGTGTCTGTTTCAGAAAGCTGGTGACTGATCACGTTTGTGGATGAAGACATAGCAGAAATAGGAAATGTGTCAACGTTTTCTATGGGACCAGTATTGCTTTGGATACTAGAAAACTCACTGTCTCTCCTTTTGGCCCAATCATTCCTGGGTAGCCCCTCAGACCCTGTGGACCCTGGAACAGACATAGAAGAAGATCCGTCTTCCAGTGTCCGAGATAACAGTTCAGAATCCCTCGACTCATACAGAATGTCAAAGTAAAACAGAAATGAATACGTTACTGGAGGGCCGGGTATTCCTTGCTCACCAGAGATTCCAACATCTCCCTTCGAGCCCTAAAAACACAGTTAGGAAGTGAATCTCTTCATTTATATTCACCTGTGTTGAACAGTGCAGCAAAAATGACGCAACGAGGCAATTCAATACTTTCTTCGTGAAAGGGACCGCTGAGATAAAGATGAAGAGTGTATTCAGTGACGATTGTGGTATCAAGTTTGATCAAGGCAGCATTCTATGTCCTGATCTCAAGACGAGGTATTTTTCTAAAGCACATTTAACGCATAGAGGCTATTTAAAGTGACTTGCATACACTAGCATTTGAAATCGATGTGTTAAAGTTGAAGGTACATATTGTCACTGTTGGAACAAAATCTTTACAGAAGTAGGAAAAAATGTTCTTGGTTTAGTTTAATAGAATGAGATTTTTGTCAGGCCTCCCTGAAATGCTCATTCGTGAGGAACATTCATAATAAGCATATTTTGTGTTTCACCAAGCACATGATCTATAAACTCTGCAATTAGGGATGTGCCACTGTTTAATGCATAATAAGAGGGCAGAATGTGTCTGATTTGTGCCTGAAACTGCAAAAACCTAAGGACACCAGGCCCTAAATATTTCAACACGAGTATAAACACTTTATATAGTACTCATTTGCTTTTAAACCCTGTGACGCTACACTTGTATGGGTATCGAATCAAATTCTATAATCGTGACAAGTCTAATATCCTCCCTGCTCTCAGTTAGTAAACTAATTGGCGAACAGAAAATATGATTAATGAATAAGGGAGGTGTTAAGTTACTCATATTTGTAATTCAATGACTGATTAAGAAATGGCATTTTTCAGATTTAATGAACTTTTAATGAAGTTTTGATAAATCTGAGCTCTGTCACTGACTATCAGTCTGGATTAATGTCTTTATTAGTGAGACACTAAAACTGCTAATCACTGGTTCCTAATTCGAACAGAATGCTTTCATTTCTAAGAAGTTTGTATCTCATTTGGATCTCAATGTTTTACGACTGATCACTCAAATGCTACCACGCAGTGCAGTATGGGTAAACTCTCGCAGCCCCGCTGAATGTGAGGCACTCATTAAATCTCACAAAATCCCTCTTCTCCTGCAACACCTGACCCTCTCCCTCGCCTTCTCAGCTGGGCCGGTCCTGACTAATCGCACACAGATTAGTGCCACTCACGCACCTCGGGGGGCTTCATTAGAGCTAATCCTGCTCTGGATGGGCAAGTGGGTGGATACGTGGGCTTTATTTCTTTGTTCATTTGTCTGTTTGTCTGCTTCTTTGTTCGTTTGAAAAGTTTCCTACGTACGTCCGGCAGTCTCCCTCTCTTGTCCTTTTTTCCAATATTCAGTACAATAACCTAAAGACAAAATACCCAAACTTTCTTGATGCTGCTGTATGCTCTTCAGGGAGCAGCTTACCTAAGCAAACTGCAGTGCATTAGCTTCAAAATGCCAGTTCAGGCCCATTTTCACAAGTGCTTGTCAGTTTAATTGTATTATGTCAGTTGAAAAAAATGAAACATAAGGAGCAGTTTCAGTGTGAAACCTTGCATCAAATTCAAGAGGATTTCACATGTCCTTGACAGCGTTAATGACTATTTAAAAATGCTAAATTTGCTCAAATTTAATTTGAAAAGGCCATGCGTAGACAAAGGTTTGATCACTGTCTAAGCATGCAGCGTTTAACATTTGTTCCCCTATTAAACAAAAAATAAATAAATAAATAAAAGAGTTAAAATTCTACCAGCGAGTCAACAAAGTGTGATTTTTATGACTTTACTGTGCACAGTAAGTCACAGTTTACAGTGGTCTGGCCAGTTTGTTAACAGCTGCTTATCTAAGCGCAGCTGAATACACAACACACTGCCGGCAATTACATCAGTTACAGGTAATCTCGCAGGTATATCATTATCTGGTATAATTATACTTGGGTGATTGGGTGATGTTTAGCAGGGATGGGTATGTTAGGATTTTTTTGTTACTGATATTTTATACTGATACTGCTTATACTGCGAATACTTATTATTGTATTATACTTATTGATAATACTTTCCATAATTTGGTGCATCACATAAAAAGATGCAAATGAATCATCTAAATATACTGGAGGATCGCTACAAATGTCTGGTTTACAAATGTGTGCAGAGCGTCGCTCCCATCTCTCATAGTCAACCAATTTGAAATGCCAGTATTGTTGGAATGCACTAAGACTGATAGCTGCACCAAAACTGATAAAAAAACTGTAGCTGTAGCTTCTACATGGAGCTTCTAGATTGAGCGCCACTTACTGGAGATTACTTGCACTATAACTTCATTCTATGTATAACAATATAACATTCTCAATGTTATATTGCTGTGTTTGTTATTTTAGGGCCGGGGCAGGGTCAAATCACCCCCTGCTAGCAAGATAATACACAGGTCAACAATCATCAGAAACCACACTTTTCTAAACCAGTTTTTCATGAGGATTTCAGATCTGTTTTCAGTTTTTTTCAGTCACATCAACTTTTTTAATTATGAGTAATATTAGATCTGCAATAGACTTGCATGTGTTTTTTTATTAAACCACAGCACCAATCAAGTAACTGTTTCAGTATTTTCAATGCAAAGTCAGATAGGCGAAACTTGCATAGATATAATGATCAGTGTCAGTCAGCTACCACTGTTTCTTCAAAAACGCTCAGCATATGATTTTTATATGCTAATTATACCAACTATCTTGTAATATAGAACTAGCTTCATCACGTGCTAGGGACAAAGTAAACACAGATTAGAAATCAGCATCAAAAACACTACAAAACCCTCAAACTTATCTCTGATGATTTTTACCTATTGGCCAGTGTTGTTACTCTGATTTGCTGCTACAAGATCAAAGGTGTTGGATATTTCTGTTGTTAATGCTATCGTTTTTGCTGAGAACATGGCAAACCTACACAATCAGTGCTTCAAATATATCAGTGCTGCAGGATATTCAGGGCAACCAATTTGTACACATGTAGTTAAAAGCAAAGCAAACCCTCAAATCCTCTCTAGTTCTGTTCATCGTTATAGACAATTCCTGTTTTCCTACATCTATGGGTTTCATATTATTGAAGAAACCGATTCCAACTTTTGAACAATGATTCCAAATGTATAAATTGTAGAGTACACAAACTGACATGAAGGAAGGAGTTCTACGTTTTGACCAGTTTGTCTGATTCAGTGTGGAATGTAATCAGGGTAGATTACTGCATGCAAAGGGTTGATCATTTAGGAAAAACACAGAGAAAAAGAAAACAGTACCAGCTTTCCAATGCTTCCAGAATCTCCCAGTATTCCAGCGCGACCTTTGTGTCCCTGTGAGGGCAGAAATCAGTCCATCACATCTTTAAACCCTACAGTAATCTTATGTCCTGATTAAATAATGTCTGTGGGTTTTCGCAAACTGGAGAAAGCGATGAAAAGGTGAAAAAATAGCAAAGAGTTGGTTTTCTGTTTATATGGATGGACTTACCTTGACCCCCAGCAGTCCCTGGGGACCCTTAGGCCCAGGTGGGCAGTTGGTTGGGCACTGCAATAGAAAACATTTGCATCAGTTTGCAAAACTCCAAATCAGAACTTTAATGATCCGGAGGGAAATTATTTTGCTCAATGCAACAACAGGAAATAGATATACAATAAGAGTTAAAAAAAGAACACAGCAGTCGTAACAGTGCAAATCTAATATCAATATAACACGAACAAAGTAACAAATAACTATAGCAGAATAAATAAAATAACATTATTAGTGCAAGTGGCTATTAAAAGTAACAGAGTTTGTGCCACGAATAAATAGAGAGATAGAAGCATGTGATGGGGATGAAACAAACATTCAATAACATACAGAGGAGTAAATAAAAGATGAGTAATATTGCACGATCCAAGTGAGAACCAAGTAACATTAACCCTGAGAAAGTACTGCGTATTTGGTGAATTAAGGGCCTGTGCAAAAGTTATATTTTTTAAAGTTTATATTTTATATTTTTTCAAGGTAAATTCTAGAAGTTCCACAGTAACCTTTACAGAGAACTGTTTGTTCTTTATAAAGGTGTGTACCGTGTCGTTTAATGCTTTTGTCAGTAACTGTGTCAGTAGGAGTTGTAGGAGCTCATCCATCTCTTTCTATTTTTTCATAGAAGTGACAATCAACTATAAACATATAATGAAATGTATCCCCTTTGTTATGTCTAGTACAACATTTGGACAGTTCTACACTGTTTTAGCAGTTTTTAGATTTATATTACACATACATGGTGGGTCACTAATGACATAAACATATGATTGTATGGAAAAAGGTCCATGCAGTTAAAGGTTAAAGCTGACATCTCTGTCTCTTTGCCAGTAAGCACTTTCCAACATATTTGAAAATGGAGGGAATGTAGATATTCCCACTACCCATATCAAAGTACCTGTTCTAATTAAAAATCAAGATAGTACTGCATCTAGGGTCTTGGGGGCTCCGGTGGGGAGCAGCAGTGAAGGTGAACTGCTGGGCCACTTTCAGAAACGGTTCTTCACACACACTCTTGGCAATTTGAATCCAGATACCCAGAGATGGGTCTGAGAGAGTGCTAATGGGGACCTGATGTAATGGAGCTTGTTAAGGAGATCGATAAGAGGAAGGAGGTCGAGCAGGATCCATAGAGGGTAACCAGGAAGAGTGAAAGATGGTTGAGCTCCATATAAAGTCTGAGTACAGAGAGGTTCAGTGTATGTGGTGTGTTAAAGTGTCTTGTGAACTGTGTAACCAGGAATGTGGTCTAATCTACAATATGCTAAAAACTGAGAGAAGTCTGTTATTTATACACCACCGACAGACTGTCATGGTGTAGATATAGTGCGGAAATTGAGGCTGCCTTATCTGAGGTAATCTTCTCACCTGCAAATCAGCACTGCCTTCTTCTCCACCCAAGAATTTTCCTGGGGGGCCCTGAATGTGACGCACAGAAAATGACAGTGAAAAGAAGATGCATGGGAATGGAATAATAACAGTTCACTTACTGTAGATCAAAGAAAGCCCTTTAGAGTAACCACAGAAAGCCAGGTTTTCTGCTTTTACACCTCAGCCGGAATGGAAATACTCAACAATATTACTGTCGGAACAAAATCTCAGGTTTTCAAATGGTAACTTTGTAGGAGAATCTGGTACTTTAAGGTAAATTAAAGTACAGAGATTTAATTTTTAGTCATTTCCTGTTGTTTTGCATTGTATCTCAATGTAAAAGTTAGTTGTCATTTTCAAATACAAATAAAATATTAAATGAGGAGATTAAATAAGAAAATAGCAACAGTAGAAACATAATAACTTTATCTACTCGAATGTCTTTTAGTGTAGGGTATAGTGGTGTAAAAAAATGTGTAAAAACTATTTCATTTGATATTGCTTCATTATTTCTGAAAATTTTTGAAAATTTGGGAAACATTTTTGTACAAGCAACTTAAACATATGAATGTAAACTTTGTTACCACCATTTGCCCCTCCATGATTTATGGGGACATTTTCATTTGAGCTGAAATCCCTACAGTCACTAACAAGTCTATAAAACCATAAGATTTTTTTTATCATTCTAACAGTGATATATAAAAATATATGGATTCAAATGCATACGATTATCAAAAAGAGACCCTAGAAGAGAAGAGCAGATATCAGCCTGATAAAAATTAAGAGGTTTTGTTTACATTTAGATAAGTAAATACTCATGGCTTCGAATGAATGTGTGTATAAAAACGTCACATTCCTGCCCTGTGATGGATTAGTCATCTGTCCATGGTCTTTCTCTGTATTTCACTCTGTGACCACTGAGACAGACACCAGCGCCACCGCGACCCTGGTTAAGGATAAGCGGCTCAGATAATTAATGAATGAATGAATTTTAGAATTCCCACTGTTCTCATCGAGGGGCTTAGCTGTAAGACTGTTAAAACTAACCCTGAGGTTTGGAGGCTATTATTTAGCCTAGCTAGGTCTTACTAAGCAACTCTATTTGAAAACGATGCAGTATTGCAGGTACCAAGACAGTGATTAAAATACCATGATACATATACACTAAACACAAGATAAAAAAATGTGAAACAAGCTTCAGAGAGAATCTTGAGAAAAATCTCTCTGATTGCCACCTAAAGACGCAGAGGACTTTTCCTTGGGAATAGGAGAAGATCTCTAAAAGCACACTCTACTTGAAAACTTCCTAAAAAGTTCATATCCTGTTTTACCCTGTGAAAGGCTGTGGCCCTGTGGCTTTCGTCTACATGGTGTTACATGAGTTCATGTTGCAAAATAATCTGTAACAACTTTGATTAGCCAGTCTCTCCAATACATCAGGCTCTTTAATATGCCAGTACAATAGAGACATCCTTCTGGTATGACTTACAGGTTTCCCCGGAGGTCCAAGGAATCCTGGAGGTCCTGGAGTTCCCAACACTCCCTATGAATAGAAATGAATACATAAATATTTTTTTTAAAAAAAAGCTTTTATGAAATGCATCTACATTAGTCAAAACTTTGAATGTTGCTATCAATCAGTGAAGGTGAATAGTCACCAATTAGCATTTTACCAGTGACATACCCATAGCTTCCAGTCATTTTTAGCGACGTTAGCATGCCTGTGCACCAGTTTCCATCTAATTACCATACAGTGATGTGAGGGGAACAATAAGATTCTTTGCTTTTGGATTATCATACACTGTGGGTTCAAATGTTTGTGGACACCTGTTTATCCTACCTTTATCTTCTGAAGGGTGTCTTCTGAAGTCTCGCTTTACTACAGTCTCTACCGTTATGGATTTATATTAGATATTGGAACATTGCTATGAAGAAGTACTGATGTTGGAAAACACTGGTCTCACTGTTCAACAGCCCCATGCTGGTGGGCTTTACACCCCTATAGTTGACCTTAGGCTCAAGGGGGGGGGGGGGGGGGGGGGGAAGTGGAG
>JBBPDB010000140.1:17893121-17903432 GCA_037974465.1 Brachypetersius altus
AGAGACTGTCCCCTGTAGTTAGGGAATGGAAGTCGCTTTGGATAAAAGCGTCTGATAAATGCCGTAAATGTAAATGTTAATGTGTAACTGCTTCAGAAACCCCCATTCTATTGGAAATGCGTTCTATGGAGAGAGAGAGGCTGTGTCTGCATCATTGAATACCTGTGTCAGCAATCTGCATGCAATTAAGACAGCAGCCTGATTACATTTGAACACCCAGTGTAGCTCAAACTGATCTTAGCTATCTAACTGCACCTGCATTAGGTTCAGTTCCACTGTGGAATTGAGGAGAACCTAATACTGATTGGATAGTAAGCAGTGCATTGGGGAAAATGGCAGTAAATGGTGCCTCATCACACCACGTTAAGAGATATGACAGGACAAAATGACGGGCTTGTACTTGAAACACGCTCTGTTATAGCTGATCCCATGTCTGTGCCCCATGTTTCTTCATTAACTTCTGTCATCTGAAGCTAATCAAGGCTAAGTTACCCGTCATGCCAAGGTACATGGCACCATTTATAGCCTATTAGTGAAAACAAGGGAGTACATGTAATGCTGTCACATCACGTTGAATTCTGATGTTAATTCCTCGTGGTAGAACAAACCTTCGGGCCAGTCGCTCCAATTTGCCCCGGAAGCCCAATTGCACCAGGTGACCCCTGCAGACAGACGACAGAGAGTAAATATGGACCGTTCATGCAAGAAATCATCTAGATGTCAACAAAACTGCGTTTTTGCTTTACAATTAAAAATCTACAGTAAGATTATGTTCTTAACAACCCTCTGTGTGCTCTTCTATCATTAAACCCTGGTCAGCATTAGTATATTTAGATGTGGTTTGCACTTACAGGTAGTCCAGGAAGCCCAGGTCCCTGGAGAAGGAAAGGAAAAGGTTAGAAATGAAACAACTGTTTTTCTCAGAATTTTTGAAAAGTATATAATTTTTAAAAGTACATTACAGTGTATGTTATAGTCACAAGAAAATTATCAGACAACATAGTAGAAATCTCTGTAGCCCAGTGATATATTGCCAGGAGTGTGTTTAAAGGAGATGTCATGCTTAAAAATGAAAAGACTAATATTTATGATAAACAGCAATATTGATTTCTAATAAGTATTTCAAATTAAGGATGCGCAATAGCTAATTGCCAAAGAGAGGAATCAATAATTAGCTGAAGTTTTATCTGGAATTTGGATGATCTGTGTTACATTATGATGTGACTAACATGAGGCAAGTTCACGCTACACCTGCAACATTGGCTTGTGGTGCAAAACAGCCAGTTTTTGGATAATATGGATTGAAATGGGCAACTGATTGACCTGTTAAGGAACAAATAATGCTATTTAGGTTGTGATGTAGGCTAGTACTGGAAATGTGCTTAATGTTTTCAGTTAATGTGTTCATTTAGTCCACACAGTGTGAGGTTTGGGTTAAAAAAAATAGTCATCTGTCAATCTAGCTGGAAATAAATCAGAATCAGGCATAAAAAAAATCATGATTGATGCATACCCTAATCCATACACTATATAAATATTTTACTTACAGTTTGTCCTACTGGACCAGTCGGCCCTGGTTGACCCTGTAAAAATCAAGAATGAAAGAGTGAAGTAGTCTCATACTTTAATGCATATCCCTGACTGGTTTGTGTGCTGTGGCTAGGAATTAAAAGGATGATTGAATGAGAAGCAGGGGTGGAGAAACTACACTTAAATCAAGTGAACTATACTGTAAGACAATGAGAAATCAAAATCTAAATAATACTTGATTTTTGACACTCTCATCCCCCCCCAAAAGTGTGGATTGTTGTTATTCAGTAAACACCACATTTTGGCTGTAAACAGAAAACAGGACATTACATTGTGATTTGAATCTGATGAAATGTTACTGTGTGTACAATCCAATGTTACTTATTTTCATCATTTTTGACAATTAAATGTCAAAATTTAACACAGGCTTCATCGTGTTGATACAGAATGTGAAAGTACATTCAAATGTGATTGTAATTGGAATGATGTACTGACGTAATTAACTAGAAGTATGAATTATGTATTTCCTATATATGCACTCCTATGTAACTATGAAATCAAATCATCAACAGGAAGCACATACCTTTAAGGGTTAATGTTCTTCAGAGTCAGAGAGATGGAAAAACAACAACGTATTCATTCTAACATTGCACGTATTATTGGATTGGTCTCTTTACTGACCTTTGGTCCAGGACGTCCGACGGGACCCCTTTCACCTTTTCCTCCAATCAAACCCTTAAAACGGGAGAAGAGCGTTAAAACCATCATACAAAACCCATTTCAGGTTTTAAGAAAAACACCTTCACATTTTCTCTTCCTTTCTTTTATTAAGATCATAACAAGACTCTAAATTCACATGCGTCAATTTTTTGGCAGTTATAAGGAAGACAACACTGGGACTGACATTCCAAAGCGGATTATCCACCAAAATCCCTGCGGTATTGCTGTGATTATTAGCATGTGACCAGAAAAGTCCAGGCCTGCAAGACTTTTCACAGATATACAAAAACACCTCTATGGTGCTCTAGCAAAGGCATCGTAAAACTGGTGTAAACAATTCCATAGTTTATACATAATGGGAGAATAATATGCCTTGAACCATATGTCTTACCATTCATGAACTATATCTACTCTATTTTCATTTATTTAGATGTTTCTATTTATTTATTTTGTACCCTGTCTCTGTGTCTCTGTGTGTCTGTGCAGGCATGACATAAGCAATTTCCTGGGGGATCAATAACATTTTCTGACTCTGAATTTGATTCTGATACTACATCAGAGCCATATACAGACCACTATGGGACCCAGACATGAGCCAGCATTCCTTCATTTTGCTGAAGAAGACTAGATTCTGATAAGCTAGAGATACACTCACATCAATCCCATCCTCCCCAGGAGGCCCGTCTAGGCCCGGCTCACCTGGCTCCCCCTTCTGACCCTGCCAAGTGAATTGCAGAAATACATTTGGAGAGAAAAATGATTTGACATGTGTAGACATGCAGTCATAAAAAGATCTATTACACAGACTGGTGGCGGGGAAAATAAAGTTTCAAACGGAGCATCGACAGGAATTACATGAACATTTCTTTTTGATAGTTACTTACCAGTGGGCCAGGAGGGCCAGGAGGTCCTTTATCTCCCTGAAAGAAACATAGAAAATAAACCTTACTGCATTTAAAGCCTAAATTCTTACACTTCTGAGATCAGAAAGAATGAATTCCCACAGCACAAAACTGGGTGTATATATGTGTATATACTGGCAAGGAGAACAAAGAAAAAACAGAATGAATATTACATCTATAGCATACTGGAAGACAGGAGTTTTGTAGTATAAAACAGAGGGACCGTTTATTAGTATAGCAGAAACTAGTGTGGTCAGTGATTTGCACCATTGAGCAGGATCACATTTTTCTAGGCTGGATTCAAGCAAATGTGTGTTCACACATCTCCATATCCACCATTTTAAGTGTTGAGTGGCTCCACCCATAAGCATGCGCCGCCCTCAGACAGACCCCTCCCTGCATATATCTGCCCTTATATTCTAGGAGTCACTTGGAAAATGAACATCAGTTGACACTCGGGTGAGTCTCTCTCAGTCCTGATTAATTCAAGCACAGTTGTGCAGCATAATAATGATCAGTTCCTCTCATTAGACTTATCTAGAGACATATGATAATTACACTGTGCAGAGGTCACTGATAATCACTGCACGAAGGTCAATTCAAATCAGGGGATCACTTTAATGTCGTATTTGGTCTTTTAAGGCAGTCTGGAGTCCTTAGCAAGTCCATTATCCGCTCTAGCTCAGCGAGTATCAAATGGTCATATTTGTACCTAGGGGCCTCCTCACAGCTTCACCTTGTGAAGATAGTCCCCTGCACTAACAGAACTCTTTTGTACACTTGTTTTCATTTCTAGCGCCCTCTGTTGAGAAAACTGTGCTATGGCAGGTAGATGCACTCCTCGTGTAACTGAGCACACAATGGCGCTCTTTGTACGGCTCCAACTTGTGCCACCATGGAGTGGCTCTAATACTCACATCAATGCCGTCGGCTCCAGGAGTTCCTGAAGGGCCAGGCAGACCGGCCGGGCCCTGCGGTCCTGGAGGACCACTCTGAAAATGAACACAGCAAAAGAGAAACCCTTAGCTTCTCCATTTAAATCTTACACTAGACATCATCAACAGCTTAATGAAGGAGAGCAGTCCTAGAATTTAGAGTTTTGAGACAAAAATCTTCAAATTAAAGTCAGCATATAGTTATAGAGTTTTGAAAATAAATTTGCACCGTGCAATGATAAACAATAATAGATATAAATAATAATAAATAAATCACAATATCTTATAAGTCAACTGCAATCAGGGCCAAGATTTTGTTCAGTAAAAGTGTGTGCTTCAAAATATATGATTTATGTACACTGAATGTCAAATTCTTACAGTTATCTTAAGAGATAAACATAAATTCGAAAAGGAAAACCTGTTTTAATTGATAAAAACAGATCTTGGTGAATCAGTATACACTAAAACTAGTGAAAGTTTTGATGGGAGAGTGAGATGTTGGGGGAAGGCGGTGTTTACTAAGGCCTTGCTCCATCAACCCCGTTTTCATAGATGCCAGATAGATTGAGTTTAACAACAGAAAGTCGTGTGTAATGATAGTACGGCAACAGAATCTGCCATGCAATGTCACGCACTAAACAAGTCCTTTACTGTGACAAACCTGCAGGTTTTGCAAACATTTCATGGGTAGGTGTGATTCTACTGGGAGCACCTTTCCTTTAGTAACCACTAACAGAAAGCTTGAAAGGGGCCCTTGTGGAGTGTGTTTGTGCAGGGGTGTGTGTGTGTGTGTGTGTGTGTGTGTGTATCCCTCACTCAGCCACCACATTCCTGTATCTAGGCCACACTCTAATGGTCCAGTTCATTTCAATCAGTACTCCAATTCCTTTATTAGACTGTAACTGTATTAACTCGTCCCAATTTCTCCATTCAACAGCAGCACCAAACACACATCAGTGGAAGTGAAGCCCAAAGAAAATGAACTGACACTGTGATCTATAATGAATGCAAATACAAACAATGCACCGGCAACATCAGTCGAGCATCTGCCGCCTTGCGTGGCACCCATTGAACACATCCAGTTTCTAATGATAATGTAAGGATTTTATACTCAATCAAACTGAGACAAACTATCGAACCCTCTTCCCTGTACTCTGTATTTCTTTGCCACTCTCAGAAACACCTGAACCAACCAGCAGCAGTAGCAAAGCACAGATACCACCAGCCTCACTCACCACTTGAGCCAGAGCCAGGCACAGCGTCTGCAGCAGGACCAGGATGGTAAAATGCCCAGCCATGGTGAAGGGCTTGCTTCTGGCTCCTCTTCCCTTCAGACACACCACTCCCAGGGAACTGCTCCTTGCCTTTCCTCTTCTCTCCTGGCCTCTGAGCCCAGGGCAGAGGGGTTCCGGCCAAGAGAAAGGTGTGTATGTATGTGTGTGAGTATTTGGTGCCCTGAACGGAAGAGGAAAAACACAGCAGCAGGGACCAGAGTGGGGGGATGAGAGGTGTAACCCAACTGTACAGCCAGCCCCTGAGAACTCAGGGAGCTCAGAGCCCAGCACTGTGAGAACCAGACAGACCTGAGGACCCCTCAGAGGGGCGGGGCTTCATGGTCATTCTCATGAATATTAAACAACTAACAGAGCACTGGGAAGGTAATTGGACAGAGCTGTCACTACTGTCTTACCATTCAAAAAATGTTCACAACTAAGTGAAAGATGAGTGTTCTGGTTGTTTGCTTCTTTTTTGAACACCATGAGATATAATTTAATAATCACCACAGTCATTATTTGTATTTTTTAATCATTATTACTAAGATCAAAATGCTTTGGGGGCAATACATTGCAGGTATTGTAGTATTGTAGTTAATACAATACTACAATGTATCTGTGTTGACTGTGTTGAAACAGGCCTCTCATTACTGAAAAGTTACAGTTGCTACTTAATTCACTTGGTATTGGGTAAATTACTTAATATATCATTCAATATGAATATGAAATCTACACTATATGAGTTTTGTTTCCTGCATTACCACAAAAAAATGTACTTGGAAAACATCTAAATGTCCATATTTCACTAACAAATAACATATTCAGCCAAAAACATATATTAAGTTTATATTTTCCATAGGAAGTGTTATAAAGTGACCTTTCTGTCTCAGTCAGGCCAACTGTGACAGGGGGATAGTTACACTCTTTTGTAACTGGTCTATAGAATAACACCAAAAGAAGAAAAGTTATATTCTTATCATTTAATGTGGACCATCATTTTTTATTGAGTTACTGAATCTGCAAGCTTTGTCTGTTACTTTACACTCTGCTGGAAATAATATATTGAAATAAAATTGAAATAAAAATATTATTGATAATTAAATTAGAGATGTATTAATCAAATCATGTATTTATGTATTTAGTAGTAATAATGAAGATTATGATGATAATAGCAATAATACAGCAAAAACAACAACAACAACAACAACAACAATAATTTATTATTATTATTATTATTATTATTATTATTATATTGTTGTTGTTATTTTGCTTCTGTTGTAATTATTATTATTATTATTATTATTATTATAAAAATAAAATGCACTGTTGAATAAATCACTCTGAAGCTCCACTGTATTTTCACTACAGCGTCTCTCCAGCAGATGGTACAATTTCTCCACATTGGGAAACACTGCCATAAAAACCGCTAAAAGAGGTTATTTAGGCTACTTTACTGAAGCTGTGTGTTTAGTGTGTTTACTGTCGAGCGGGGATTCTTGTTTCTCCCCGTTTTTCTGTAGTAGAGCGTTAGAGAAGCAGAGATACGGTGGGGTCTGGAGGGGCTGCGGAGGGGGCAGGAAACAGGAAGACGCATTAGGGTGCTGTGGTGTGGTGTGGTGTGGTGTGGTGAGTGTGTGTGTTTGGAGAGGAGAGGAGAGGAGAGCCGGTGTGGAGGAGCAGAGGCACAGTGAAGGGCTACTTTATCGCTACACCATGTCGTCTTGATGTTTACAGTGTGTGTTTGGGAGATATTCTTCTGGAGAAGCGAGGAAGGTTCCACATAACGGTTCTCTCTCGCAGCTGATTCAGAAACCAGCAGCCAGCCTTGTTTACCAGCACTGGACTTTCTCTCCGAACACCAAGAGCATCTGGGGGCTTCTGTAGGGTCTCAGAATGACGGGCAAATCTGTGAAAGACGTTGACCGCTACCAGACTGTCCTCACCTCCCTGCTCGCCCAGGAGGAGAACAAGTTCTGTGCAGACTGTCGAGCCAAAGGTGAGTAGAGCCTGCAGTCACTGTTACAGCCTCCGCAGACAAATAAAATCTGTCCTTTACCTCTTAACCGGCTCATATTCCTGCCCACGCACGCCTTTCTGCGTTTTAAATACATGACAGGCCTTGGTGAGTAAGTTACATCACCAACCGGTCTATTGCTGTGACTTAATGGCTGTGATGCATGTAGACAGAAGGGCCAGCTGCTTCTCTCTACCTGTTCATGGGCAGGTGCTTGCACCCCATCACTCTCAATGATGGGGGCAAAGATGAGTACACAGGCAGGCATGCTGAAGTACCAAAACTGAGCTTATTTTGATAGCAGCCATTCCCAAATAAGCATGCTTTAATAGTGGACACTGTGGGTTGGTAGGTGGACTCATAGGCCTGGATTTGTATTAAAAGGGCTATATAAATAAAGTTTGATTGATTTATTTATTGATTCACAGGCCTGGATCTGAAGAATAGCTAAAATAAGCTAAACTTGGTGCCAGTTGTGAAATGAGTGTAGTATATACAATATGTACAAAATGGTGGGACTAAAGATCAAGCTGTCATGCTAAATATCAGAACTGAGATCTTTTTTTATTGCAAAAAACACCATTTCCAAACTCACATGCTGTACTAGGGGACACTGTGGGATTTGGTGGACTCACAGCCCGGATGAGAAATATAGCAAGCTAAAATAAGCGAAACTTTGTGCCTTTTGTCAAATTAGTGATGAGATTAAAGAATAGCACATGCACTCAGGCAGTCATGCTGAAATACAAGAGCTGAACCTATTTCAATTGCAAAAATAGCCATAAACAGAGTAACACACTCTGAAAGTGGACACTGTTTGTTTGTATGTGATCTCATAGGCCCTGAATCAGTTCAGCTTTGCACCTTTGGTAAAATTAGCACAGCACAGGCCATATGTGCAAGAGCATTCAGATACACATTTAAATAAATTCTTGAAAATCCATGCCTTGGTGAAAGTTGCTACACATCGCACAACCTATGTAATGTGCATAGAAAAGCACTGCCAATAGAATGGGAAGCTCCAGAGTGGCTGCACCTGACGCTAAGGTCACCATGCTCAATGCCAAGCATCAGGTAGGAGCTTTAAACGTCCCCAGCATTGGTTTGTGGAGCTGTTCCTTGGAGTAATGGAGCTCCATTTAATACCTTTGGGATCACTACCTCACTAATGCTCTCATGGCTGAATGCAATCAAATCCTCAAAGCAGTGAAGAGTAGGTGTGGGACTGGTTGTATTACTGTTGATTTCAGAAGAGCCTCTGGATGGTGTCTACAAACATCTGAAGATGTACTGTAGAAGCATAATGCAGCACTTGCTGCATTGAGAGTTCTGCTTCTCACAACCCACATCCTGTTTGTCTACATGTGAGCAGTGTGACCTCCAGGGGAAAACAAAACTAAACTAAGTGCCTAGCCTGTTGCACCATGCACACGTGATGAAACATCTCTGAGATGAGAGCAAGGACCACAATAATCTCTATTCTTTGTGCTAATTGCTGTTGGCCAGACCGAACTCATGGTTTAAATGTAATTAAGCTGAGCTGCTTCAGTGTACTAGTTTCATCACTAGTCAGACTGTTATTTTACATTCACTCGGCCTGTCATTACCCTGTCAGTGTGCTACCTCAGCTCTTTTTCTGGCCAGGCTGAGTAAAGTCCTCTGGCCTGGGAGCAGGGCAGGCCTTGTGCTCACCTGGGTCTAGGACACTGTGTGCACATGCACTTCTAATGTACTCAGCATTCTTTGGGCCATGTGCACAATGACCGCAAGCCTTTAGGAAGGAGGGCCAAGTACCAGCATAGCTACGCAGTCGTCTGGAGCTGGGAAAACAATAAACTCGTTCCATGTCAGGACTTAACTAGTTTCAGACGCAAAGTCCGTAATGACATCAGAACTCATTGTGAGATATAGGAGAAATTTTCAAACTTTATTCATCCTGTAAACAACCCAGAAAACATTAATCCAGGGCATTCAATATCTTCTGCCCCGTTAGAGTTCCCATAACTCTTAGTACAATTGCCTGTTTAAAAAAATAATTAGTAAAAAGAGACATTGTCATAAAAAAAAATCTGTCCATATTAAATCATCATTTGTGTAGTTGAAATTTTCAGACATATTAACTTTTCTTATTCCCTATGCTTGCAGTATAAATCTGTCAATCACACACATAATGCCCTTTTACTTTGTATGCAGTATTATACATGGGCCACTTGATGACATTTGTTGCTGTCATAAGAAATTACGCCACAGTGTGTCTATTTTTATTACATATTGTGATATTGTCAGTTAAAAGACACAGACAGATTGTCTGTTTCATTATAGAGCAGAATTTGTTGTATATTAGTTAGTATTATGTTTGTTTTTTGAGCATTTAGACAAATCATAACTGCTTTAGGAAAATGTAAGGTAGCTAGAACGCAGCAATAGATATTAAGTAGCAGTAATTCTGCCCATTAAGGGAAACAAAAAAAGAGTTGTTAATATTATCCCAAGAACACCATGGCAACAGTGAAATATGGTGGTGGGAGCATTGTGAAACAGGGCTGCTTCTGTGCAACCAGTATTGGGAAATTACCTCTAATCAAAGGAAGCATGAATGGAACGATGCACTGGGACATGTCATCTGAGAACTTATTCTTGCTAGGAAAAGAAACAAGATGGCCAACACAACTCCAGACAAGTTTCTAAAAAAGAAAGTCTCCTGCCTTGAATCTTGTGTTTATGGAGAATTTTGGAGTCATGATTCCATCAGATGGACTCTAGTGACCTGAAGAGAGTTGATACTTGATTCTAGTTGATTCTTAGTCTAGTTTTTTTAAAACTGTAACTGATCTGCAGTTATGCATTAAATTAAAATATATATTTCAGTGCGTGAGTGTGTGTGCGTGTGTGCGTGTGTGCGTGTATTGTGCGCGTGTATCTTCTGAATATTTCCA
>JBBPDB010000140.1:17917917-17930223 GCA_037974465.1 Brachypetersius altus
TATTAAATTCACTTTATAATACACATCACAAGTAGTGTACAGGTATGAGATTGTACATAAACTCTGTTTCGGCTTCTGCTGCGCGGCTCCGCTGGATGGGGGTGTAATTACAAGGGTTTAGCGACAGCTATAGTGGCCAATGGAGGTAAGAGATTTAATCCCAAGCTATTTTCAACCCTTTTCATTGGTTAATAATTTCTAAATTTTACAGACCCATGTGGAGTCTGACCAATAGTATCGGTTTATGAAAAAAAATAACAAAGACAAAAGTGGAGTTACGAGGTTTCCGCCCGACACCGACGTTGTTTAATATAGCAGGTTCTCTTAGTGCCTACAAATGCTGAGCAGATTTTGATTAGGCCGTCTGAATTCACCGCATTAGTGACCTAGCAACTGGCCACTTCTCTCAGACTGAATGTGTCCAAATGCAAGATGACACCATCGCTGGCACAGAAAACTGAGTGAAACTGACATCGCTAAAGCTGATCAATTATGCCAATCCAATTGTTCAACATTCATGTTAATGGCTGCACTTGTATACTGAATGACTGGTGGAGCCTAACTTTTGGACCTTTTGATAATAGTAACAATAATACATTCATTTTATTTAGTGCTTTTCATAATAAGTTTTTTTGCAACAAGCACAAATATAAAGGAGAGACTCAAACAAACAAGATACAAACACGATTACAAAACACCACAATAACACCAAACAGAACAATACAACAGAACACTGGCAACAGTTGGAAGCTGATTTGAAAAGGTGGGACTTCAGAGAGCGTTTAAATGAGATGAGAAATGAGGAGTTTCTAATGTCACTAGGAAGGGAGTTCCCGAGGGAGGGGTAACAACAGCAGAGCCCCTGTTCACCCCGGGAGCGGTATCTGGTTCTTTTAGGAAGGGAAAGGAGATTGAACTCAGCAGAGCGAAGGCAGTGTGTGGAGGAGTGACTATGAACAAGATCAAGCTAGATATGATGGCACCAAATTGTAGTGAGATTTGAAAGTGAAGAGTAGAAGTTTAATCAGAATACACTGCTGGGCAGGAAGCTAGTGGGGCTCTTTGAGAACAGAGGTGATGTGGTCCATGATCTGTGATCAGTTGAGGTGGGTAGAGCTGAATTCTGGCCTTTTTTGTCAGGAAGCCTGTGTTTAACAGATGCCATTTCAATTATGTGACAATAAACAAAAAAGTCAACACAAAATCATATAAGACTGATTGAGTGAAGGTTGTCGCTTTAATAATGACCCAAACAGAAGAAAAAACAAGTCTCTGAAACGAAAAGCTGTTGGTTTGAATAAACCGATACCGAGTCACTGTGGATGAACTACGGAACTTCAGGGAGAAACTGCAGTTTATCCTTATGATTAACTGTAATAATAAAAGCCAATGTAAGTAAAGAGCACAGATTCGGTATAACTCATTTGTCATCCTTTTTTATCTTTACAGAGGTGGGATTTCTTGCCTTTTTCCCCGGTAGGACATACAGAACGGCCTCAACTTTCAATCTAAAGTGCATCTTTTCAAAATCCAAACACTGTTGTGGTCGTCATGAAAGGAGGATTTATACACAGTTGTAACAGTTGCAGTGTGACTGTACTACAGCCAGGATGCGGACCCGACAGGATTTAAACCAAAAAACTCTATTAAACAAGAAACAGGGCATTTCAGAGGTCCAACTTTAAATACTAACCTGAATTAGAATTTGTAACCACTAAAAGTACACGGTTATAATATGCTATGTCATGTTATAATATGTTTTTATGTAAATAAGTAATTAAGCAAGCTGTCCTAAAATGTTGAGTTCATTCCAATTTTAATACTTGACATCACAAATAATGGTGTCTTACTCACTGTGACTTCTTTAATGAGCTCAGAATTTCAGGACAGCCCAACTTTACATTGGATGGCTGTGCTGTCTGCTCAAGAATTTATCTGATTGAATTAGACTGAGCAGTGCATTTGCCACGAATCATTGAGAGTAGCTTAATTTTATCAAGCAGATTTGGTTATCTTACTGCATACAAACCCCCCGCCGATTTGGATCAGTACGTTTGAATTCAGTGACCATGCAGCTGGCCTCTTCTCGCAGACAGAGTGCTTCCAAATACAGCCTCACAGCTGTGAGAGAAAATGGCTGAGAATACAATTCGTTTTTCACTTTGTAATAAGACTAACCTTTATAATAAGACTAATATTTTATAGTAAGACAGTTTATAAACCATTATTAGGCAGTTATAAACAAGCTGTAACTTGTTTGGCAAGCTCTCAGGTATTTAATTGTTAACATCCGACTACCATTAAAACACCAGATCTTGCCAAATAGTGAGCCTGCATCAATGATTGACTTGTTAATAACTTCTGATTAATGATGTATAAACATTCAACAATCTAATCAACAGCCTGATTATAAATAGTGAGAATAAACCCTTTATCAACTGTAAAGTGGTACCTTCATGCATGTTAGAGAATGGGGATATGTGAAGGGCAAACAAAAAATCACTAAAGAGCTACATTTCCAATTTAATTTATAACAATGTGATATCAAGAATATGTTTTATGCTTCTCTCACATGTGTCTCCAGGACTCCAGAAACTGGAGATACAAGCATGTGAAAAAGTCTCCAGACCTCCAGCCGGAGACCGTTGGTTGCCTTTATGGTCGAGGATTTGGCAGGGCTGCTGTACTTAGTAGAATTTTAATGAGGAACCAGATGCTTTTCTGTTATAACATTGTGCAGAATGTACAGTGAGCAGGAACAGGACTTTAATGATGTGTAACATGAGCGTGGTTTGGGTCAAACAGTCTGCTTTTAGCAAATTCATCAAGCAAGACAAGAGTAGCCAGTTAAGTCTCTGGTAGTCAGATATTCAAACTGGCAGTGAACAGATTTGTATTTTTATGTTTGTGTAGACATTTATAACCTCTGATGAGGCCATTTCAGAGGCTTTGGGCAAGATGGGACCCCTTCTCTTCAGGAGCCAATCAGAGGCTCTATTTTTAGTGGGATCTACACAGCAGCATACTAAGTGGCAGATGGTAGTTGGAAGGGAGTGCGGTGCAATTTACAGTAAACAGATTCTTTATCCTTGGCAGGTCATGGGGAGCACCAGAGCATAGTGGCCATTTAATAATGGAACCCCAGAAAATGTTAGTTTGAAGATGTTTGGGGAAATACATGAATTTTCCAGAAGCAGATCTCTAAATAAACAACTGTGGAGCTCACCAGTTAAAAGGAGATCATTTTAAAGGGCCTCTATCATGGTTTTCAAGGATTTAATGTAGTACATAAACATGCCATTCATTCCAAGTCCATATGATTCGCATATTGAAATGAGCCTGTTTGCACCAGATCAGTTTACTTATACATTTACATATAAGAAAAGAAAGAACTTTATTTATCCTGAGCGAAGTGATTTTGTCCTAAACATGCTCAATGCAACAAGAGGAATGAAGAAAGAACAGGACAGTAGTAATAGTACAAATGTTATGTCAAAATAACTCTAACAAAGTGACGAATAACTAGAGCAGATATAATAAAATAACATTATTAGTGCAAGTGGTTATGAAAAGTGACGTAGTGTTTGTGCCATGAATAAACAGAGAGATAGCAGCAGGTGATGGGGGATGAAACAAACATTCAATAACATACAGATACAGAATAAAAGCAGACGAGTAATATTGCACGAAAACTCCGAATGAGAACCAAAGACATTAATCCTGAGAAAGATCAGCTACAGAACGAGGAAGAGTCATACAGCCTTATTGCCACAGGTAGGAAGGATTTTCTGTGGCGTTCGGTTCTACATTTAGAGGCGATGAGTCTTTAGATGTGGGTGCTCAGATGGCCCATCATGGAGGCATGCATGGGGTGAGAGGGGTATATACATGTATATTCATCTATACAGCATTTTAGAACTGCCCATTCATAATTAGAAGCTTTCACCCTGGACTGTTTTTGAACACAGCATTATATTGGTCAGACAATTTTTCCTATATCAAACCTAAAGGCACAGTGACAAAAATAGCCTGCTCAGTTCTAAAAAATATTGAGAGGTTGTATAGTCCTGTAAAAATGAATATGAATAGGACACATTTTTGGTACATAATTACAAATAAACCTCATAAATGTATGATATGGGCTCTTTAATGATTATAAATACCCAATAAGCCGTTTTGCTAGAACTTTACCACAAGTACACTCAAATTCTTGGCTCTACATATTGACTCTTAGCAGAAGACTCCACACAATAACTGCTGAAGGCAACTCAAGTAAATAAAATGGGATTCTTTCTCCTATAAAGTTACTGTTTATGAGTGATGTGTCATTGATGTTATATGAAAAATGTAACCAATGATCGAACCATAATGCTATTTTCATAAAGGTTTATATCATGACCTTGCAATATCTGCAGCAAAGATTACTGCATATAAGTTTTACAGAGGAAAAAGTAGTTCTGAACAGGATGGAAGGATGGAGGAATGAGTAAGAATTAAGCGGCAGTGGTATGTGGTAAAGATGCAGAATACATTAAACTCTGGCATTTGCAGCTCATTGTGAGCGCAGCATGATGGCATCTCTGCACGAACTAAGTGGCTCTTCACTTACACGGCAGCAAATGGTGACTAAATGAACCCCAGCTATATTTGTGTCAGTCTGTCTCAAATGTTAGTGTTTGTAGTTCAAACACTTTAAAAAATACATTTGAAAAGATTCTGCAAGATTGTACAGGAGATAAAAATGTAAGTGAAAATAGAAAATTTTAACTCAAAAATCATTTTAACTATATATATGTACACATATAGACATTGTTTTATATACATACACGTGTGTGGGTGTGTGTGTAAAAAAAATACACTGCTGTAATCAACACTGTCTTCTTGGATGGTAAAAAGTAATTATTGCCATTTTGTTTGAATGAACAAGAGATTTGTTTTCTTTGAATTATTCCAGATCTGTAAACACTGCATCAGTTCTCTTATTCTGATGTGTTGTCATTTCCTTTCTTTGATTTTCAAAATTATGGTTTAAAGAACATTACTGTTATTTGGAGAAATATTGTCAGCAGTTCTTAAAAACAGCAGTTTGCAGTTCTTATTGTCAGCAGCTGTTAAAAGGCAAAGCTGTTTTTTTTCCAGAGCTGTATATATGCATACACTATATTCAGACTGCTAGAGTAGGAACTTGCCTAAATACCTGCATGGATCTCACAGATATCTCTTCAACTGAAGCCTTAAGAGGTTTCATGCTCTAATTTAGGATTATAGCGTTGATTCGGTTTTTTATTTAAGAAAATAATGATTTGTCATTGACATTATCTTTGCCCATGAATTCCTTAAGGTGACTTAAAAAGTAATGCGTTTGGAGTCGGTTGTCTCCGGGGGCTGCTGAGCGATCTCCAGAGCCACGACGAGTTCTAGGAGGCTATGTTGTGTCCATCTGAATTACACCGTCCATAAAATTGTAATAGGAAGACAATCAGTAGCTTATATCAGTAAGGCCTTGTAGGCTATTTACCTTTTTATGTGGGTGTAAATTTTACAGGTACCAAAGACAGTGAAAACCAACCTACTTTATGGTAAAGCCTGCGGAGGAAAGAAAGAGTGCTGCAGGGTCTTACACACATGACTGAGCCCAAAAATTTAGAGAGAGTGAAGGAGAGACAGACAGATTGAAAGGGGGAGAAAGTGAAGGAGAGGAGAGTGCAGTACAAGAAAGAGAGACCGTTAGAAAGAGTGAACGAATGAAAGACAGAAAGCCAGACAGAGTGAAAGATGGAGCCGGAAAGAAGCAGAGATAGAGTGAAAGAAAAGAGACGGAATGTGAGATTAGCAGATGGGAGAGATGGACAGAAAAAGAAACAACCAGAAGAGAGAGAGAGAGAGAGTGACCAGAGACAGTTTTATTATTAACAATGCAAATGACTAATATTTAACTTTTTGTAATATTATTATTATTATTATTATTATTGTTACTATTATTATTATTATTATTATTATTAATACCTTCAGCATACGTTCTTTGTTAAGGATTCTTTACTCCTACAAAGAGAGATTCACATTAAATCTTACGCCGCTGTCTTAGGCACAAATAGCATAAAACATCCTCATCTTTTATATTCAGGAACACAGCTCATTAGCATGTCTAACTCCAAAGTGTCAGGGACCCTTTTAGGACCCCTAGTCTTGATGAGTGTGTGTGGTGTGGTGATGAGAGGCAGAGATTAGCACCCTGTGAGCACTGCCTCCGAACAGAGTACACTCTGAGTGCATTAAGGACTGGAAAATGACTCTGTCACAACACAGCGGAGCCGGGAAAAGGTCATCCAAGCAGCTCTCAGGTACTGGAGAGAGATACTCGCAGTATTTTAAGCATTCAATTAAAACACACAGACAGACAGAGAGAGAGGGGGAGAGAATTCAAAGCTCTAATCAAAATATCACTAAGTGTTTTAATCATGGAAAGATAAATTTAAGTTAATATAAAAAAGGTTTCCATAAATGAAAAAAAGTTCAAAAAGTATTATTTGTTAGATTTCCCTTCCTCTGCTGACCTCAATCATGAAGAGCTTTATTATTAACCTTCCATTATTGAACATTCGTAACAGGATGAATAAATGTGAGTGAACAGATAGATGAGTTTGTTGATAGTTTGTTGATAATGTTGATAATCACGTACTGCACTATAATGCAGGTGGTAATTCAACATCACAAGACTTAAAAACACAGCAGGCCTTTTTTGTCTCTTTTCCTTCTTCCTTTTTCTTCTTCCTCCAGGCTTCATCTTTAATGCCCTCAAGTAACAGTTATGGTGCAAGCTCTTGCACTGGCTCTGAAACCGGGACATCTCTGAACTTTATTATTTTTTTACCTTCACAGGGACTGGTGATCAAGGGAAGGTGTTTTAAACTCGAGGTGGTGAAATGTAATACAGGACGTTATGCAAAACAAGTTTTGTTGTTTGGATCATTTAGAACAAAGAGGAATATATACATAACTGACTCACCATATTCTCTCTGAACTGAGTGGAAACCTGATTACAGGTTTTTGGTTATTATTTTTATACTTTTAAATGTGTTTTTTGCAGTTTTTGCAGATAATCAGTCCTGAAATGAGGGGTGCTGTTAATGGTGACTACAGTTGCAAAAGTCTGCAAATTTACTTTCCACAGGAATTTATGGGAATTAACAGGGAAAAATGGTAATTAACAGATTTGAGCCCAAGGACTACATAAAGTCAAGTAAGTTTCGATGATATTAGAGGGGTAATATTTGGTCGCCAACCTTTTTGAAGCAGAGCTACTTCATGGGTACTGAGCCATACGAAGGGCTACCAGTCTGATACACTAGAACAGAGTTTACTTAAACTGATCTAAACTTTGTGTTTAATATAAATGTTTTAAATGCCTTTTTTAAGATTTTGTCATTTTCAGTTCTATATAAATGCAAATGTGACAAAAGAAGAATAGCAACAGCATCAAGTTAAATGTTAGACGCTGCTTTCTGGTGAGTTGTGCTATTTTTAGAACAGATCTGTGGGCTACTCATGTGGCACTTGGGAGCACCACGTTGGTGACCACTGATCTATGGTGTTCTAGCTAGGAACTATTAAATCAAAATGTATTCATGCAGTGGCTAGGTAACTGGAAAACCAGACATGCTAGAAGTAAGCTAGCTAGCACAATTTAAAGAGGCTGGCTTATGTAACCATACAGGATTTTATACATCAGTTGTAAAATATTTTGAAGATAATTCCATTTGTTCAACTAACTATCTACATATCTACATTCCATTGCATGAGCGTTTACACATTTTTTGTCATCTTATTCAAGAGAAAAATACACCATCCAATGTGTGGAGGTATTTCACAGCAGCTAATTTCCTGAGCTAAAGTTCCCATGGAAAGTTTCTGGAAATTAACCAGGAATTTTCTGCCCCTTTGCAACCCTAATGGTGACAATTCTGTTAATAATTGGAGAAACAGAACTAGGTATAATCACTAATTGAATAAATCCACCGATATAGATAAGTGAGATGAGAACTGTTGAGGCATGGGTTCACTGCTCTTTTACCACATGTCCCAGAAGCATTAAGTAGGTGTACCATTATAAATAAATCCAGTTGACCAAAAGCTTATATTTGCCCCTTTTCAAATCATGTAGTCCAAAGATCTCGTCCACATGGACGTTTGAATCTTGGACAAATGAATGCGCTTTGAACAGCGTTTTGTTTTGTATCTGTGCTTGATTGACTTCAGTGAGGCGTTTGTCTGATGCTGTCTAATGCCAGCCTGCAGCCCAATGTGAGATTTGTGTATTCACCTCTGGGGGCAGTAATTATTCTCTCCAGATTGTTTATATATTGGATATCTTGATTGTAGTTCTACACTGAAAATATGGATCCCTATTCTTTGTTAAAACTTACAATCGACTTGTTTTAAAAATCCTCCTGATACGGTGCCACAGGCATGAGAGGAACATTGTCCCCGATATGGGGTTCATCCTCTTACTGCACAACGCCAGGTCGAAGGGACGTTTTTTTCTGCTTTTTGGAGAAGTGAAGATTTCTGCAGACGTTCTTTAACTACACTCGCATGTCAGTATCTACTTTTGATTGTCTGCTGCGACTGGTACAAGAGCGCATTACAAATATTTGTCACAGTTCCCAGAACACTTGAAAGATGGGACATATTCGGTCCTCCAGAAAGTCACCGGAACGCCATGTAAACGCAATAGCGGCGTATTCTTTGGGTTCATCAGGATTTCAACAGAAATTGACGCCAAGATGTCGTCTGAATTTCCACATGAACGCTCAGCCGATCGAGCGCTGGTGCTCGATTTGCTCCAGTGAGCAGAAAAATGGCCGCCGCTCAGCCCGCGCTCACCTGGCGCCAGAAAAACGTCTGATTCAGACATCCGTGTGGACGAGGCCTGTTAATATTTACCTCCATTATTAGGTTGACGGGTCACTGGGGAAATCTGTGTCTTCTCTTTATGTGGAGTCCTTAAACAGCATGCTTTAATCTTGAGGAGTAACTCTAAACTCACTTGCAATCCTCTATTTGATTCCACCATCCACTTACATTTCCTCAGACATGCATGGGGCTTTTTTAGATCTAAACATATCGCTGTCTCCTTGTTCCTGTAGGTCTTGTTCTTCTAGACAGTCTCACCAATATTAAATCAAAACCATTTTTTAATCCAAGCAAATAACTGCATCTTCAAAGTAACAGCACTCATCTACCTGGCAATTCTGTCTTTCTTTCTGTTCATTTAGTTTCTTTAGGTGTAAGATGCTGTTGAAGATTGAACACAGAGAACCAACAAATGTGATAAGATGTTCTAGATGTGTTTTTAACCTAGAGCACATCATTTTGAAGTGCTAAACAAACTTGCTTGATAAAATAAGTAAAGATAATAAGCTTCTTGGGAAAAACTCATCAAAAAGCTCTACCTAATAAAGAAACTACAGCTTAGAGGAAATGTCATCAGCATTAGTCATTTTCTTTTCTCTCTGTTGTCCGGAGTCTTTTAAAGACTTTTAATGTGAGTGTGCGTTCCTTAGACAGCTGGTTGTTGAGCACAGCTCTGCTCTGGGAGTGTGTGGCTATCATTAAGGGCCTTTTTGGTATGCAGAGGGTGTGTGATGGAGGGTGGAGGGGGCTTGGTGCATCTGACCGAGCGGGCCACTCCAACATTAGCGGGCCCGGCGCTGTTATTACAGCCCTAATGACATCCTCCTCACACGGCATGCTGGGAGCCGGGCTGCAGGGGGCCCGTCTCCAACGGCTGCAGGAGCCGACGATGCCTCATCAAAGCGCATCAATCGCCACCGCCGCATCCTTCTCACTCTGGAAACAAAAAAAAGAGACAGAGCCCTCCAGATAATGTCTTTCATGGTTCAGTGGCCTTACAGGGGTTCCCTCCTGCATGGCCTTGAAATGGGCAAATTAATAGTTGCTTTGAAACAAATTGGAATTACACCCCTCAATGCATTAATGTCAGAACCTCAGCCACCTCCCTGACAGAGGAAGAGGCAGAAGCAGAGGCAAAGGGAGGGGGAGGCCTAACAGCATCGAGATAAAGATCCGTCAGCATTGTTTTTTTATTCCTGGACTGGTACACACCAAGCACCACAGAGTGGGAAAAAAATAGTGCTTTGGATTTCCTTGATTCAATTGTGTACATTGGTTGCACATGAATATTACATCAACACTGCTGATGAAGGAAGTGAACCGAAAGACATCGATCCTGTTGATGTATTTTATTCATGTGCACTTTTAAAGCTAATAAATTCAAGGCACACTCAACTGATCCTCAGCCTAAATCAGCAGAACTGAATGCAGATCAAATTAAATCAGCATCACATTCAACTTATTTGCAGCTATTGGTTCTATACCTGGCCTGACCAGCACTTTACAGGCTTCAAATACTTACTGATATTTCCAAACAAGAACCCAAGTACTCATCCTGCAAACCGCCCATATTATAGTCATCCATTTGAGAGAACAGAAACGCTTCTGAAACGCTTCTGCCGCTTCTGCCTTTCAACTTCATTCTTGCATGCATGAATGAAGTTGAAGCTTCATCTACATCTAGCCAAATGATACATGCCCACGTTCTATAGTTTTCTAAACTATATTTAAAATAGTAATTCACTCATGTGATTATGAGGCCTAGTGGTCCCTGAGCTGTGGTTTGTGGTGGCTACTCAAACAGCAGTAAAACTGTATCGTTGATTTCCATGAAACGCACAGATTTTTAGCTTGAAGCGGCTTCGTGATGGAACAGTTGGAGACATTACAATTATAATGAGAATTCAGGGTGTACTCTGCCAAATGAGGAAATTAAGGACTTCTGAGGATGGTCCAAAAATGCTCATGAAGGTAAGATTATAGCCTTACCTATTTTTGGTCCAAAACACAAGGTGAGATCTTTCTTTAATTTGGAGAGCAATGTATTGTTTGGGCTGTGTTTCAGTGTTTTGTAGGAATGTTCTGAATACAAAATGTGTATTTACAGAGAAATATGCATGTGATTTTATTGCACAATAATGTTCATTTTGACAAAAAATGTGCAGTATTTTATGAAAGAATCTTGTGTGGACACATTTTCTCTGTGATTCACTCATGTTGGCTAGGAAATTAAGGAATTTTGAGAATGGTCCAAAAATGCTCATGAAGGTAAGTGTTACGTTCCGGGTCTGGCTCGCTGTAAAGGTCTGTATAAATGGAATGAACAAAGATGAATGGTTATGGATGAGATGAGAATTACAGACAGGAAGCAGTGATAGTGAGCTATTTACAAGTGTATTTACAGTATTCACAATATTTACAGTATTTACAAACAGAACAGATGTGACACTTACTGGGAAGGAACTGGTGATAACCCCAAAGAAATGAACAGAATAAAACAAACTAAACCTTCCTAACGTGGAACTAAGCTAACCAAAAAGTACATGGATTGGGGTCTACCACTAACTAAGGAAATAACAGACGCTAATACACACACACAATAGACAAAACCCTAAACCTGTTCCCCACCCAAAGTGCAGATCTAATGAAATACAAAACTACTAGTCTTCCACAGACTCTACGTGAAAGACAGACAGAATATAAACTAAAACACCCAACACAGAAACCACACAGGTAATCTCCACTCTAAGTCTAACAATCACAACTACTACTAACTCCAGCTCCCAAACTCCTTCCGTCTGCTCTCTTCTTCTTAAAGAGGAGAAGTTGGGACATCCGTCTCAGTCAGCGAATGGGACTCTGGGCAGGAGATCACTTGCACCTGGCAACCAGCTGGGCTCATACCTGTATGAGGAACAGGGACAGAAAAGAAAAACAGCATCCTACGTGCCTGGGCTCATAACAGCCTTAGGTATTTTTGCAATTTTGGTCCAAAACACAAGGTGAGATTTTTCTTTAATTTCTAAAGCAATGTATTGTTTGGGTTGTGTTTTAATGAATTGTATTAACCCATTTAATCCCACTGGCAACAATTGTTGCCGTTTTTTTTTTTTTTTTTTCGGAAGCTCTAAGTGTTGTTTTGGTTTTAGGCAGCTAATGCAAGTTAAAAAAAATAAAAAGAGGTGGTCTCCCCTAAATTGTATCAATGTCATGTGACTTGAGTCATGTGAATGGAGACATGACCACGCCCCTTTATATCCAGCCTGCACCTCTAGAAAGATATGTCTGCCTCAAACTTGTACATGAGGAAGTTGGCAAAATACCTTAATTAACAGATATTACTAAAATATTTTGAACACATATTTTCTAAAGGGTCTACTACTAATATTTAAT
>JBBPDB010000140.1:17934979-17946731 GCA_037974465.1 Brachypetersius altus
AACAGTTGTGGAATTCTTAAGCACTGATGTACGTCGCTCTGGATAAGAGCGTCTGCTAAATGCCGTAAATGTAAATGATATCTGTAAACGATTTGTAAAGATCCCATATAATCGCTTTTCTGGATTTAAAAAGGTTTGAAATGTGTGTTCACTCCCCATACATACAGTCCATATATGGAAACTAAGCTACAAAAACAGCCCATTTTCACAGTGATGTCACAAACCCATCACATATACATAGATCTCCATATTCAGTTTGCAGCAGTTAGGTCCACCCATTTTTACTGAAGTTCTAAAGTTTGCTTCAGACACATGCTTCCTTCTGCATGAACGCAGTACAGACCAGCCCATCAGGAAGGGGATCATTTACACATAAGACACAATAACAAGATCGCATGTTTAATGAAGAGAGAAATGATCCTGTAAGAATACATTATGATTTATAAATTATATATTCGCTACACAAACCCACAGAAATGTCAAGTAAAAGTTAAATAGAGGGAAAGTGTCGAATATGGACCTTTTTGAAGTAGCTTGATAAATGAGTCTTCAATGGTTAAAGCCTTTGTTGTATTACATGAATACTTCATTTCATCAAAACATTTTCACATGTAACACCTGGAGCTGTGATTAGTCATGCTGTGATTAATTAGAGGTGCATTTGCATTTTGCAGTCTTCTGTAATATTAGTATTGCAAAACCAATATTGCAATCCCAATTAACAGACGATATATTGTGCAGCCATACTGCAAATGGCATTTTTCCAAAATCCGTAGCCATCTACAAAATGCTAATGAGAAACAACAAAGCGCTAGCATCATGCCGGAGTCACTTAAAGCACCCGCAGATTTAGAGAAGGACACAAATAGAAAGTGACGGCCATCTCAGCAGTTAAATGAGTCTGACAGATGCAATTATCCCCCTTTCCTGAGGTTAACACACACATCTACACTCAGCCATGTGTGATTACCTATTCCTAACCACACACCGCCCTCACCCAACCCCAGGACTACAGCTGTATTTACACACACCTCAGATGACACCTCAGCCTTTAGGAAACGCCAGTCTTTCATAATTCTCTGTACCACAGTCCATATACTGCTCGCTGCCACAGAATTTTTTTTTTTTTTTACACAATCGATTTGAAAAATGAGGACTACCTTAATAAATATACTTAATAAAGAGCCGTTAACACACTGCACTATCAAAAGCTTAAAGCTCTCGGGAAACAGCACCACAGTCTCCAAAAACAGTCCAGAAAAAGAAAGCAACAAGAGAACCATTTCAGAACCAAGTGAATGGGGAGGATGAACATTGTGAATGGAGAGCAAACATGAGGCAACAGTTTAGCTCAGGGGTGAATGGTGAGAACTTTCTAGAACTTTGACAATTGAAGCAATCTCTATATAATAGAAAGTGAATAGGAAATAAGCATTCAAGAACAAAGTGAACGTTATTGAACTTTTTGTGAATGGAGAAAACATTCTCGAACAGCAGGCAAGGAGAACATTCTAGAATGGTGAGAATCAAGGAGGACATTGTAGAACAAGGTAAAAAAGGAGAAATAAAGTAGAACCATGTGAATATGGCAGACAATTCTAGAATGGTATGAATGAGGACATCAAAGAACCAAATGAGCAGGAGCTGAATATGTGAATGGAAGGTGAATTTTTAGAACAGAGTAAATGTGAGAGAACGTTTTACAGCAGACTGAATAGAGAGAAAATTCTAGAACACTGTGGGAGGGAAGAACGTTTAAGAACATTGTGAATGGCAGCAGGACAGTGTTGACATTGTAGGTATGATGTTAATTATCTTGATAACAATAACATCATATTAAAATACAGAGAATGATGAGATTTGGGAAGAATGTTCTGGAACTGTTTGATTGGGAATGTTCAATAGTGTGAAGCAGAGAAGATCATAAAAGGGCATGAAGGTGAGACGAAGTTTGGGGGAGACTATTTTGGAAGTAAGAAAATGGGAGAAAGCAATCACACACAGGTAGGACATACAAGGCCAGCGTCTGGGTTTGTCTGCTGCAGGAAGCTGGGTGGTGTGTTCATGCTGTGAGGTCCTGACATGAGAGCCATTTAACAGAATTCTTTTTCTAACCTTTAAGAAGTGCAGTCTCTCAGGCTGGTAAATGTGGACTGCAGTAGCTCAGTCCATTTAATCTGCGCAGGCAGCTTTT
Organism: Brachypetersius altus; assembly: GCA_037974465.1. Classification (NCBI taxonomy): domain Eukaryota; kingdom Metazoa; phylum Chordata; class Actinopteri; order Characiformes; family Alestidae; genus Brachypetersius; species Brachypetersius altus. The sequence continues at coordinate 17,937,174 of JBBPDB010000140.1, forward strand.
GCTTCACCCAGCAGCGTCTCAGTCCGGAATCGTTGTGTCCGGAGGGAACTTTTGATATACAGTCTAGTCCTTATGAAAAATGTGCTACTTTTTCCTGAACTCTGGATACTTTGTTGCTGCTGGCCCTTGGGGGAATATAAATCTCAAAGAGGAGCGACACCTCATGAACCCCGGCGCTGGATCTGCCGGTGCCATCCACCAAATCTCCCTGACAAGCCTGCCAATTTTCCAATTACCTGTGGCGCCATACGTTATCGCCAGGCCAGTCAGTGCTTAAATGAGAAACAAGATGGTAGGGTGGGGCCGCCGCATGCTAAGTGCCTTAGTTAGGCTAACTGCCCCACTTTTCCCTGTTTGACACTTTTTTCGGCTCTGATTTATAGCGTGTCCCTGGGGAAGGGATGACACCAGTGCTCCTGGACACTTGGGGCCTGATTTGTGGGTCCTACTGTGCGCCCCTCCTCCGCCCCCCTTTACCTCCAGGGGACAGCAGAGGACTCGTTTCGGCTCATGAGTTACAGCTGAGACTTGGTCGCTGTTGGCAGCGTTTACGCACCACGCCAGAACCTCATTCAATGCAGCAAAGCAGCTCAGAAGAGCCCGACAGTAGAGAGGAGTACGAAAGCAGTGTAGAGGGAGAGAGAAAACAATGTTTAAGCTTCATATGCTTCTCAGTTCTGCCTGTTTAAGCTATCGGACACGAGAGAGCACAGAATATGAGAGCATTATAATCCACACAATATTCATCCCAGTATAATAAACAGACTCCAGTAAAGGGCAGTGTAAAATAATCTTATTATTTAGTTAGTTTGCATGAGGACCTATGAAAATATTTATCAGCTGTCATTATCATATTTCCTTATTTGGGGTTTGATCATTTGGATACCCGTCTAAAGTTGTTCTGAAATATGCAGTTGTTCAGCTTTCTCAAAGGAAAGACAATACTCATGATGTATTAATGATGTAATTAATCCCGATAACAATAACATCACACTGAAACTCCGAAATCTGAGTGTGATAAATCTGCCAAAAGGAAAAAGAATTAAAACACAGGAAAACCCTTTAATCTCGTTCTCTCTGCGCCGTATGTCTTTACTAATGGCATTTTAATGTTTTTTTAACATACCGACATGTTTTAGAAACCTCCATTCCCATAAAATACAGTAAAACATGGTAAAGTTGTCCTCCTAAAATCAATATAGCACAGTCAATAAATTATAAGCTAAATCTAAAAATCTATCAGTAAAGTAGTGCTGCAAACTTGATCAGACTTTGGATTGTACTTGAGATGTTGAGCATTTGAGCATGTCTCTTTTCTTGCTGACAGGGTGACATTTTCTTTGCTATGCAGAGCCAGCATGAGGACAGTGGCCCTCTGCAGGCCCCATCCAACTGACAGGCAGCAGCTTTGTGGGATATCTCCATCCCTCTCCTCTGGGGAAGAGTGGGGGACTGCATCCTGCCACTCAGCCCCGACACACACTCCACACAGCAGCCAGCCCCGTGGCAACTGCTTACACATGTATGATAATGAAATGCCACGTTCTTTATTCTAATGGCATCTTGGATTTTAAATGGGGGGTTGCAGGGAAAGACTGAGTGTAAATGGAAAAAAATGAAAAAAGAGAAGTGAAAGAGTGGAGGAAAAATCTTAAAATATGCATAAAAAGAGAGCGCAAGACAAAAGAGAGATTTTAAGGGAGACTGAAGAGGGGAAAAAAGCAGCACAGAAAAATAGTATGGATGAGACAAAGAAAGAGAAATGAAGAAAGAGAGAATGCGTGAGACAAAGATAGAGAATAGGAAATGGGGGGAAAAGACGATAGCATGAGAAAGAAAAACAAGGAAAAAAGAGATAAAACATGATAGATGAGAGAAAAAAGGGGGAAGGATGACAAAAAGAAAGGAATAAGAAGAAAGAGAAAGAGAGTGAAAGAAAAAAAAACGAGAGAGAGAGAGAGAGAAAGAGAGAGAGAGAGAGTTGGGGAGAGAGAGAGAGAGAGAGATAGAGAGAGAGAGAGAGAGTAGAGTTGCTGTAGAAAGAGTGAGAGTAAAGAGTGTGGACTGAACCCTAGGTGGCAACAGAGTCTTGTGCAGTGTTAATGTGTTGAAGGCAGAGACTCCTGCAGCCTCATGGAGCTGCAACCCCTCCTTCTTCTTCCTTCACTCGCCTTCCACCAACCCTCCCACGCACGCAGGCACACACACATGCGCACACACACATGCACACACAGTCAACTTCATAAAGTGGGATTAAAATAAAGCTGGGTAAAAAGAATTAAAATTTACAACGCTGCTTTTGCTTTAATAAGCTTTAGCATTCTTTATCAAGCTGGCGCAGTCCTCAAAGAATTAACAGGCTAATTAGTATGACTTATTTCCTTATCGTGTTTTCTGCTTTCATTGTATTTACTTGTGTGTGTGTATAGTGCACAGAAAGTGGCTTTTATGTAGTGCGGGAGGAAAAGCTGCTTTATTGCCTCCTCCGGTTTGATAGGTGCTGCTGTGTGTCTAAGCCTGGCTGCGCTACACAAGACAGATTGATGTCCCACAACGATGATGAAAACACACAGCATGTAAGGGAGCAGGAATAACACCCAGAGAAATGAAGCAGAGTGACGCAAGGCAACGGACGCTTTCAGAAAGGGACTGCTGCACAAGGAGAGGCCGAGAGAGAGCAAGAGAGGGAGTGGGTGGGTAGAATGGCCCTCCCTCTCCCCCATCACTTGTGCGACACTAGCCATAGCAGGCTCCTGTTATAGCTGATGTAACAGAATTGCCAGTTCGTGTTCTCTATAGGAGAGAAGTTGCATGCTGAATGATCTGTGACTTGATTCAGACTTTATCTTAAATGATTCACAATGACTTGCAATGTAAGCCTTAAGGAAAAATACATTTAGATCATCTAAACCTTAATGCAGCAAATGAACAAAAAAGAACCTCAATGCAGTAAATGAACAAAACTATTTGAACTCAATTTTCAATCTTGTTTTTTTGACTCCCCTGGTCAGTTTGCTACATTCATACGCCTTCATTATATAGCAGCATAGCAGCAGTTTGATGGACTAGAATTAAGCACTAACACACTAACCAGCAATCAGACTGAGGAGCCATTTAAAGATTTGAAGTTGTTTTGCCTCTTTATGAAGAGTGCCCTGTGTGTTCTGTTTTTGAGACTGAGACGATATGGCCCAAAATTAATTGAAAATGAAAACATTGTATCTGTTCTACATTGCTCTCAGAGAATATAAATATTATGGGCAATATGACAGGCCATGACACTTATATCACGCATCATGAAAAGTATCATCATTTCATGTGTGCCGTATTGCCCAGCCTTAGGCCCAGACAGTGCTGAAACACTTCTGTGCAGGATGAGTGGATGACCACTTGGTGTGTGGAGTGCATGCACTTGAGAAGGTCTATTTCATTTTTCAGGGCTGTTAAAATAACCACGGGCCAAATCAAATATAGGAATAAACACAGCCTGTGTGTGTGTAAATGTTTAGCCTGCTAAGTGTGTGTGTGTGAAAGTGATTTAAAGCTGGTGTCAGAGCGGTGGATATGACACAAGTGCGTTTAGTCATAAACACTCGGTTCATTAGGCGGCTGAGGCTGTGTGTTACGCGCTACACTGAACCACCTCTGGCCCTGTCATCCCTTTATCTCTCCCTCTCTCTCTCTCTCACATAGGCCCAGCCAAAGCTAGTCACCAGAAAGCACAATTAAACTTCATGACTGTGCATATTTGCGCTTCCCATTTTCCGTTTATTACAAAGGGCATTCATTAATCTGCCTTTTTCTCTGAGAACGCATTTCCATTTTAGTGAGGCGTGACAGATACTGAGGTGAACTTACGAGAAGACGGCTAATTAAATCAGCGGTAAAATGCACAAGCCAGGCTTTCTTTTTCTTTTTTAGCCAGCATCTGATAAGACCTGATGCTTGGAGGGAAATATACGGCGAGGGAAAGTACTTTCTCTCCATTTCCAATTTCGGTTATTTAGAGCACAATATTAAATCACAAATAAATGTGAATGCTCAAAGTCCGTAGGTAAATTGGCTGCCTCACCGCTGAATGCTCGCTCTTAGGCAGTGAAAAGAGAGCAAACTAAAAGCCAAACAACAGGGACCATAAAAGCAGAGACATTAAACACCGCACTAATAAAGTGGCTACTACAAGATGGATTCGCAGGTGGGAACAGATGAGGCGCATCGGCACTGCTGTATAGTGAGTAATGGTAAGGGCGCGTAATGAACCTCCAAAGGCACAGTGCGAGTGCTGGTTAAGCCTAGCAGGGGGTAGGAGAAAGGCTGAAAGCGTTCAACGGAAAGTGGTGTGTGGGACACTGGGAGAGAGTGGAGGTGTAAAGGCCTGAGGATGAACTCAATAACCCATGATGAACTCCAAATTAAACCCAAAATCTCGAAACCCAGATGGTACTGAGATTTAGGCTGAGGCAAGAAACCCAGGATAGTCCAGACTGTACATAGAACCCTAAAATAAACTAGATAGAGCCCAGACACTCAGGCTAATCCATGTTAAATCTAGAACGCAAAAATGATCCTTGATCCCCAGGCTAACAGAGACTGAGCCCAGAAACCCAGGCTCGTTCACATTGAACCCAGAAACCCAGGCTATCCCAGACTCACCCTAAAAACCAAGAGGAAACTTAGAAAACCAGATGAATCCATTTTGAATACAGAAGTGTAGATGGAACCTGTTAATTTGTTAGGTCTAACTGTCTTGTCTCTGCTAGCCAGCTAACTAGGCCTCTTTAGTTAGCTAGTTTATTTAGTGTTTCTGTTAATTTATGTTGTAAATTTACGTTGCATGTAGCACCTTGGTCCTGGAGGAACGTTGTTTCGTTTCACTGTGTACTACCTGTATATGGTTGAAATGACAATAAAGCCTTTGAACTTGAACTTAACCCACACTGAACCCAGCAAACACAGGTTTATAGGCTGGTCCCTCTGTGTTGAATAGGAAATATTCTGACCATCAATAGCGAGATTCACAATAGCAGTGTGATTCCCTCCCCAGCAGATACATATGTATGCAAATGTGTGTGCACTCAAAGATGTGTATAAATAGGCTTTCATTGAATTTGTATGCTCAGGAAACAGGGTTAGGATAGCACACTTTTTAGTCCACAGAATCTGTCCAAAACTGCAGAAAAGCCCAGATAAATGATAAAAACAGCAAACAGTCTAAAATATATTAAAAGGCAGTGTTTTCCCTGTTTGGTTACATTTGAATGAATATTCAAAAATGAATAAGCTTCAGCAGGCCTTGGTTACGATAATCACAAGGTGGTTATATACATAGTTTTGTACAAGTAAATCATATACAGAAGTCTGAGTAGCTTTGGAAATGTTGAACCCACAACCGTTCAAAATATGTTTAAAAAGAAAATTAGGCTCTTTGTCAAGTTGAGTCAATGCTCTGTAACAGCTCAATTAGCTGGTGGTGCTGTCTGAGGGCTAGGGATTCCCACCATGTTCAATGTCACCTTTATGGAGTGTGATAAGGTAACTCCAGTCTCTTTATTAATAATGCATGCAGTAGGAGGACTTTGTTCTTCCCTACAGTCTCACTTTCTTTGGCAGAGCTGATATAACTAGAGGTCTCCACACAAGGACCTGCCTCTGTTTATTTAGCTGAACTCAAGAAACAGCCCTTTGCCTTCACACAGATCAGGCTTGGAGGTTTTGTTCAGACAATGACAAGACTTCAAACACCTCTGAACTTTCCTAAATAGTGAGAACAAATAAAGTGGACAGAAGCTAATACTTATAAAAAAAACTTAAATTACTAATTTTGTATCTTTCACACCGCAAAAACTCCTGATCTAACTAAGACTCGCAATCTTATTTCTAGCCTAAAAGTCTTCTTGGTCCTGTTTTGAGAATAATATACTATATAAGAACCGACTTTGTAAGATTATTAAGACTGTTTAAGGTATTTTTTACATATTTCGAGAAATCTTACCAAGTTTAAATATCTAACTGCACTGACAGATAATTTCACTTGTTTCTAGTCTAAAGATTTATTTAAATAGGAAAAATATCTTTAAACAATCTTTATATACTATATAAGAGCAAAAAATCTGCTCTTATATAGTACTTTATTCTCAAAACAAGACCAAAAAAAGACCAAAGTCACCGTGGCAGTGTTTCTAAAAAAGATGCCCTCCACCTTTGCGCCCTCACTGTGTGTGTGTGCTTGTGTAAAAAGGCTCCCAGCAGGTCAGCCCAGTGCTGTGGAGAACTCTAGGTCGTTTAAACAAACACCAGAGCAGAGGGGTGACTGTATACTTCAAGACGAATTGTGAACTTTTCACCGACTAGCTTGCACCGTGCTGAAGCCTTTAACCTGGCTATGACTGATGTCCTCTTTGGTGCGGCTGTGTGTTAAGAGTCCCCCGATCCAGGCTTATTAAAACCCACTCAGGGCTGAGTAATGGCAGAGAGGCAGTAGCGGGGATGGTCGCCACCATCACCCCATGCCTGTTTACTCCACAAATTGGCCCCTGAGAGGGGAGGAGGCGTCCGGCTAGCCTAGTTAAAGTGATGGAGGTGACTCTGCCACATTGATTTTCCCTCCGTCTTCATGCTCTCTCCTTCTGGCCCACTGGCGAACAGAGAACACCAGTTCTGCCCACACCCCCTCCAGCCCCCCACAGGACAGTCCCCAAAGGTCCTTGTGGCTCTCTAAATCATGCACTAACCTTTAGTTAACACCGTGGTCACAAGCACAACACTCGAACAACGCAGACCTACATCTATCAGCCTTCAGAGCTGGCCCTCAGAGCCTCTACACCAGACCATATTCACTTGACCTTCAAAGCTGTCTTTGGACAACTGTCCAGGTGATAGTCGGTAGAAAGTATAATGGAAGAGAAAGTTTTGAGCTTTGTAGACCTAGCCAGGAAAAGTACATTGTAGAGACAGAACAGGTAACGTAAATGTGTTACTAGTGACTACAGGTACAAGGTGTCTGGATTTGTTTCTGCTGATTTTCTGCACAAACTGCAATTGTTACAATGTGTCACATATATTTTGGGCTTTTTGCTGTTTTTATGTATCTTTATATATGGCTTTGTGTATGTGCGATTTTTTTTCATATAACAATGAAAAGAACAAAATAAATAGGCTCAAGCAAGCGGTGCAGCTTGTGTTGACAACCCGCAGTTGTATTTTATGAGGTAACATCACTTCCACAACAAAAAACCTTGGTCTTATTTCAATTACTTTTCCATAATCTGAAAACATCAGCTGTCATTTACACCGTGTCAACATTTTTACGATGAATGTCCCAATAGAAACGGTCCATAATGACTTAATAAAGCAATGGTGCCTAAACTTACATTAAAAGTTAAGAACACTTAAAGAACACTTTCCCTTCTGCTGTAAAGCTGTCTTTTGGAGCTCCAAGGTTTTTGTTATCTCTGACAGCAGCTATAAGTAGTCTGCATAAGCTGGCTCTGCTTGTTTGGATGGAACAGATGTGTACACATAAGCTCATATAACTAATTTTAAAAGATGAATCAAAAAGTGATTTTAATGTAGATTTTTAAGACAACAGTGAAGAGTTTTCCCCCCTGAACCATATCAGGATGCAGGGCGAACGCCATCGTCTGATGAGTAATGATCTCTATTTTCTCTTTCAATTTCCTCTCCATAGTAAAGCAGCCAGAGTGAGACACTTAATTAAGTTAATTAGGCTAACTTAATTAGGCTGCTTTGCGGGTCAGTGTGTGACTGCTCTGATTGATGACGCCGCTTGTGAAGGTAATCGTCTTCAGAATTGGGCTTAACATCATACAGCACATAAACTGCTGGCCCATAAATAATGACGCAGCACTTAACAGAGTGTCCGTCCGACCTGTAAAAGCCCCGCACAGTTAACAACCAAGTCAACAGGCCTAATAAATTTGACCTGTTAAAATGGGAGAGATCAAGGTCAAAGAAGTAGTTTCAGAAGACGAAACTCAGTTCTGCGGCGATGGGGACTGCTCCATTCTGAGTGTGATAATTGTTGCAAAAGCTAGGCTTGCGACTCGAGTGTGTGGCGATGCTGAACTCTTCCCACACATTCGGCATCCTCTGGGCATTTCTGAGCGGTTCAAACACAGCACAGATGCAGCGGAACGCTTCATCACAAGGGCGAGTGGAGGCGACACGCGGGTGTAAATAAGGCTCAAACAAGCCCCTCTCCGGCACCTAACGGAGCTCTCGAATTAAAGGCCATCCGTATATTACGGCAGAACTGTCATTTTATTACCCGAATCAATTCAGAGAGGCCCTGGGGTGACAGTGCCTGGACGTGGCCTTCGATGGCTGGGGGTTTATCTAGCGCGTGCAGGCAGGGGGAAACGCAGCCAGTGTAATGAACTCAACTCCAGCTAATAAAGCCTTTACTGCCGGGGCACGCATAGACAGCCGCGGCGCACTGACCTCATCATGGCCCGCGTACGCCTTCACAACCATAAACTAAACAAAATATATCATTTCTTTAAGTCTTCAATTTATTTTTTTGTAGATAGGCAGGCATAATTAAGGTGTTTTATGATATAGTGGGTACATGCTGACAAGTAGTCCTCGAAGACACAAATTTAAACATTTTTTTCCCTTTTTTTCTGGTATTAATCAAGACCTCGGAGGCAGAAACCCATTTGCGGTGACCTTTAAAAAGGCGTTACAAGAGAAACTCAAGTGAAAGACAGGCGACCAAGTGGCAAGTCAGTGAGACGGATCAGATCACACGCTGTACATCACTGGCTCTCTTGCTTCATCCGTTCAGGTGTACGTTTGTGTGTGTGTGTGTGTGTGTGTGTGTGTGGCAGTGGCCAGTCCATGAAGCATGCATGTGCTCTAGCTCCCGTTCTTTGATTGAGAGGCAGCGTGTGAGAAGATGGCGCTGCAGCGTGTGAGCCTCTCTCTCATTTCTCTAAATGCTTCCCTGCTCTCATCTAGAAGTCAAGGCTGGAAGGGATAACAAATCGCCTCTTCAGTTCCACATTTCACCACTGCTGCTTCTTCATTCACCTGCCGCCTGCGAGAGAGCAACGCACCTCTTTAATGTCGACCTCCCCCTTCATCTCAGGGAGAAGGTGAATCATGCTAAAGCTGGCAGCATTTTAAGATGGCATTTAAAAAAAATAAAAAACGCACTCGGACCAACTGCGGGCAAAACGGTTAACAGCGTGGCATTTGCAATACATTACAGAACTTAAAGTACTCAAGCGCATCGCATGAAAGTGCTTCCTCTTTTTCAGGATAGAACTGATCGACAGATAATGCCATAATCTACTGTGTTCAAGGTCCATGGCATTCCAAAAAGGTAAACCTTAAACAGTGTTAAAGGGGAACATTTGTGGTGGTAGAACCAGAATCCATAATTTACATTTACATTTATGGCATTTATCAGACGCTTTATCCAAAGCGACTTCCATTTCTTAACTTATACCCTTCAAGACCTGGAGCAACTTGGGGTTAAGGGTCTTGCTCAGGGACCCAGTGGTGGTGTGCTGGAGGTAGGATTCGAACCTGTGA